>RKSS01000706.1:0-36136 GCA_009829855.1 Neofusicoccum kwambonambiense | reverse complement strand
GACTCGATGCTGCTACAGAGAGGTCGCACGAAGTGCGAGAATCTACGTACAAACGAGCGCTATGAAGTCGCGGAAGCGCGTGACGTCATCGCCTTCGCCTTATCACGCGCATTCTGCTCAACATCAACCACCAACCGTTACACAGAGCCAAACATGTGAGGATGTTGCCATCAATCAGTGCGTGATAGTGGGCAGCTGAGTATTTCAGTAGGTTTTAAATCATATTCATCCTCTACGGCCCTACAAAATTAGTATAAAAATCTTCAATACATAGTCAATCTCAAGAGATCTCCACTGTAGACTCCAATGAGCCTTTAATATACCAGAGCTGCATATTGAAATCTCTTTGTTACAGTATGAAACTAGTTGTCATGAACGACGAGCGCTCAAGCCCTGAAGTGCCTATTGTCCAAGGAGATCCCTGTTCTTTTCAATTTACGTCGCATTTGCTCAGAAAATGCCGAAGAATTTATTCTTCGTATCCGCTTACGAGATGTTGTGCCAGCGGTGTTCTTTGCATTAATCGCGAGAACCTTTCAGTTCCTTGCCAGCGGCCACATTGCCAACCCGTGTGTACAACGAGTCCGGGCCTCTGCATAGATTCCGTAAAATACCTTCTATTTCCTTTCCCAGTTGCATGGTTCACAGGCTCGGCCGCTCAGCCAGGTCAGCTTTCGCCGAGAGGCCAGACCATGCCTGGTTTCCGTTCTATCTTGAAGCCTTACTGGATCAGTGACTACAGTGAAGTGCAAGGGTGGATGGTATGGAGTCTCGTGCGGAGAGACTCGCATTGGAGGCTCTATTTGGGCTGACGTCGACATAGAGTTCGGACGCCTCTGCCCGCCTGCACTTCGGCCAGCGTCAGGCGTTTGCTTCGGGCCCACTTTACCTAATCGAGCGTGTAAAACACCGTGGTGACCGTATGTTAAGCGATGGTTTTACAGGCGCGACCTCTTCCTCCTGCTTTCTTCCTACAACATCGCTCGCGCGCCGTCCTCGCTGCTGCTTCCAACACCCGCAACCACACAAAACCCACCACAGTCACACGGATTCCGTCCCCAAAAAATTCACTCACCCAACTTCCGTAGTCTGCTCAGCACCCATAAAATGGACAACGACCTCGCCCCAGGTGGTAGAGCCTATGTGGAGCTAGCACAACGTAGCCCAGAGCTTTACAGAAGTAAGTACGCAGCCCCGGAAGTTCCAGCTGCCACTGACACCATGCGCTTCAGTGTATACGAGTCGCTCCGTGTCGCCTTCATCGCGCTCCTCTCTATCTGCCTTAAAGCAGACAGGGAGTACGCTACGTACGGCCATCGAAGACTACTTTCAAAGAGATTTCGTGGTAAGAAATTCATTGATATGACGGTGTGAAGACCCATCTGACACATGCTTGATTTATAGTCGGTCACGATGGATGTTCACTCCATGGTCGAGCGCGAACAGGCCTACCTGCAGTTCCAGGACCAGTTGATCGAGATCGCCGAGGTCCAAAATGTCACCGTACCTTACGCGGAAGATGTCATGCGGAGGATCTTGGCAAGTTTCCCCAACATTGACTTCGACTCGTGGCTCTTGGCCTTGCGAGAAGCTCTGGTTCATGCCAGAGCCCAAGGCTTGACAAGCACGATGGTCTCCGGCGGCACTCACACCAGTGGCGGCGTTCAGGCCACAGCGCCATCTACTATGGACATCGACCGTGTGATCTTACTTGTCTGCACTCCACAGCATCTGCAGTACCGCGAAAACATTAACAAATGGTTGCACCTGACATGGGGCGAGAAGACGTGGAGGGAAGTTCAGAACTGTGCCCACAGTCCTGGCAGAGCTGAGCCCAGAAAGACGAAGTCAGGTCAAAAAAAGACTGCGAATCAGAGGAATACAGCTGCCGACCCTTCAGGTATTCGCAAAGTTGTAAAGCTCAGGAATGCTGCGCAGCCTTCGGGTAGGCTTACTCGTTCAGCTACGACCGCGATTAGGGACGTCCAGAGCAGCGAGAAGTGCAACAGCAAGAGTCCTATGCCTAGAAGCCCAGCAGCTACGGATAGCTCTCGGCCCTCGCACACCTTCTTACTCAAACTCACAGGTCTGAAGTCCGGCCAACCGAGGGTCCAGGGCTCCATCAGACCGGCCACTGTTGCTCAGCACCGCAAGCGGAAGGCCAACGAAATTCACGCCACCAATACCAGTGATGCTCCGGTCGTGAAGAAGATTATTCAATCAGCTCCTGCCCCAAACATGACACACCCGACCATTGGAACTTTGGCCAGTGCGGCTCAGCATATTCCTGGTGGCAACAACCTGACAGCCGCAGGCACCAGGAAGAGCGTGCGCATCCAGGAGAATGTCGTCAACCGACCTCAGAGGAGCATCAGGAATGCATACCTTCCTACCAACACTGCCGTAGCTAACACGAGTTCGAGCTCCAACAAGCCCAACAAACGCAAGGCCTCGGAGCCTGAGCCTACAGAAAGCGGACTCACTGGCAAGAAGCCAGCAAAGCGCCATCGGTCCGCCTCCTCCAAGCCTGAGGCCAAAAAGGCCACTTCAGCCCGTCCTCAGCCGTCCAGGAGTACAACCGACGCCTCAAGCGTTTCACTCACAGCCCAGACCACAGCAGTTACGAGCGCGACTTCAGCCACTGGAGCCAGTATCCCCGCCCACTCCATCATCTGGGGCAAGAACGGGTTCGAGCTCATCGGTCCCCGCCCTTCCTTCGTTGTGGGCCAGGACCAAACCGACAAACTGACGATGCACTACTTCTGCAACGACAAGGACGGCACCCGCGTCCAGAAGTCCCACACCTGGTCCAAAGCCGGCGAGCGCAAGGTCTCAGACCTGGACTGGGGTAGCGCGGCAGAGATGACAAACCTGAACAAGTGGGCCAACCAGTGGCTCCGCCGCTGGGGCTGCCCGCCCCTGCGCGAGGACATGACACTCCGCAAGTGGACAGAGGAGGAGTGCCAGTGGCTCAGGGATCAAGCAAGGCGTCACAAGGACGCCAACCCCCGTCCGTCTGCTAAGCAGATGTGCGAGGAGTTCAACCGGTTCTGGGCAGGGCGCTGTGAGGCGTACGTGGATGAGAATGGGGAGGCGAAGCAGACGGAACCGCGTCCGAATAGGACGGTGCACGGTATCACGTCGCATGTGAACCGGCACAACCTCTGGGCTACGCTGTATGAGAACGATGGTGCTGGTGTCGGTGGCAAGCTGAAGACGAGCGGGAAGATTGCAAGTTCAAAGATCCTAAAGGGTCGCAAGCCCGGGCAGAAAGTTGAACAGTAATCTGATGGCGGAGATTTAGACCAGGACGATCAGTCGGTAATTTCAGTGGCAGTCGGAAATGCATGAGAAACTCTCTTGGGCACAGGGTACGGGATCTAAGATCCCAAACCCGTCTACCATCACGTTGCCGTTCCGAATGTCAACGTGCAGGACGGCGATGAGAACCGGCTCTATCTCACGGCGGTTAGTTGGATAACTGCCTTCGTTCTTCGTACTTTTGCCGCGGAGCCATCACCACAGACATGGCAGTATGTAGCGCTAGGAGTAGACATATGGGCGGTCGAGTACATCAACATCTTGAAGACAATCCCGGAAACTGACTTTCTCGTATCGGCCCACGCGCTGGAAACCCGGCCTTCTCCCACATCGCCGAACCTGGGCGCCATGTGCACCGGCTGTCAAAAGCGCGAGGCCTAGCACTCGAGAATCGTTTCATTCATTTGTTCGGGCGTTGTATCTAATTTTCTTTCTTTCATCAGCTTATAAAGGCTTCAGGGGTGGAAACAAAGAGACCAGATCTTTGCTATGGTCTCAATGGGTTTTGTGTTCAAATGGACAGCGTCTGAATTCACCATGATCATGGAAAATATACCGATATTTTACCTTCAAGATGGCACCTTCTTGGAAAAAATTCTCTCACGTTTATTTGCCTATGCTCGTCTTCTTTCATTCTGAATATCTATGCTTCGCTTAATAAAGGAAGTGGCTTCGTATTGCTGCTTTTTCAGCATTCTTTTCTAGGCTACAATACTCAGAAAATAATCGCCGGATTGCTCAGACTTTCCCGCTTTTTTGCATTCTCTCGGTTCCCATTCATCTCAACGGTGCCTTGGATTTCATGCCTCCTCTTTGAATTCTCTGCTTATACATCCATATTCGACGCGTCCTGTCCGAAACACATCTTGGGTGTTAAACACCGAGGCAGCAACGACGATCTAAAGTACTGATGCGGCGCGACCTCTTCCTCCTCCTCCACAATATCGCCAGCCTTTCTCTCCGCAACCAGCCTTTCGACAACCACAACAACGCATCGCCGACCCACACAGCCTTACATTCCCACAAGAATAATACACACAATCCAGACGTTTACTTCCCAGAAAATGCGCTACTCGTTCAACTGACAACTCCAATGGCGCTGCCGCTCAGCCGCTATCAAACAGCAGCAGATACGGTAAGCACTCGCCCAACCCAATTGCATTGTTTCCCACCGGTACTCGCTATCTTTAGCTAATCATACTAACGGTCTTCTCCAAGCCCCTGTGCCGCGTCCTCTCTCGCCTGTCTCTGAGAAGATCGAGTGTAAGTACAGTCAGATCAAGAACAACCTCGACGAGCTCCCGATTCCACACGCAGTCGGCGATCCCGCAGCCGAACGCATCATGCGGTCCCACGCCCTCGCTCGTGATGCAGACAACGCCGCTGCCGATACATTTCTATACCTGGATGGCCATCGTGAGGTTTGCCAGACCGACCTGACCGTACCGCGTGCCTTCGTTGGCGAGACTGGCGAGTTGTACACCCGTACATATCCTGCCTTGTTCGACGTGACTCCACAGGCCCCTGTCATCACTCTTTCAGAGAATATGAGCCTAGTGGAACGCAATCACCGGGCTACAGAACACAGGAAACACATGAGGGAGAAACTCCGCCAGGATATGGGAGTGGAGAACTGGCTGAACATGGTAAAGAGGGTGGAGAAGAGGAACGAACTCATCAAAGTTCATGGTGTCAAGGGTTCGGTCAAACATTACAAGAGATTCGAGGCGGCTGAACAGAAGAGGTTGAAGCAGGAGGCAAATAATAAGAAGAAAGCTCACGCTGCCGCCCTCAGGCGCATGCAAGCTTCAGCCGCTGCTGCTCAGAGCCCCACCGGGAGCTCCACCGCCACTGCCGCCGCCAACACTGCTATTGCCAATCAGCCTGCGGCCATTGCGCCTGCTCTCTCTTCCAACAAGGAGTCCGACTGCCCTTCTACAGCTTCACAAGCGAGCTCTGGTATCACTCTGAGATTGAGATTGGGTGCTGGAAAGCCCAAGGCAGGAAATTCAAATCTCAGAACCTGCACCACGGCCTCTCCCATCAAGGGCACGTCTGAGAAGACACCCCCAGTGCCCGGTACTTCTATTCCGCAAGCCCGAAAGCGCAAGAGTTAAGCAGTAGCCGACAATGCAGAGGAAAGTCCTAAGAAGAAGACTCGAACCGCCACTAAGTCTTCTATAAACAACCAGTGGGGCCCTCGGGCAAGAACACCTTGACTGCAACAGGCACAGCTGAACCCCGCCCTCTCAAGTCTCCCATAAGAGTAACTACAAAGCGACCTTGCTCAGATCATACAAAGAAACATTGCGAGAACAATGCTGCCAGTCAACCTTTGAGAGAAACAACGCATTGTCCTCCAAGGACACGAAGATGGCGGACAAATTACTGAATAATTGAGGGTTTTGCTATCGTTGGCTCTTATTGCGGCTTTTTAAAGCTTTTGTGATTGTTGTCTAGCCTTTGGGCTGACGACCTTGTGTTTGATACTACTGGTTTATACATTTTCCACCTCGCTTCTTAAACCCGATTCATAACTCTAGCTGTAGACTATCCTCTATGGTAGTGACGATACTCCTTACATGATTATTTACATCAGGCCACCAACTGCTGCATTTTTTAAAATGGCTATTTTTCTTATATTATTGAAGCGGGCCGCATTATGCTTCCTGGCGCTTCATTAAAGTCACTGGATCTTTTCACGCTTTTCAAAGCAGCTCCCTGGCCCAGAGTTCCTCATTCAACTTGATAGATTGACGGGCAGGTGTTCTTTACAGCTAAAGGGATCAGGTTCTGCTGAATATATGCTACCTTTCGTTATATACATTACAACCCGACGTATCCTGTTCGGACTCTTCAACACGACACTAGCGCAGCCTACTTCACCGAATAGATGCTCTCATAGTAAAGAGCATCCTCCGTACATGACGCAATCTAGAGTGAATGGTTCGGCCTGATGAGGGAGCTAGCAGAGCCCCTAGGCGTGCCGCCGGACGGTGCGGCGTGCGGCGGCAGAAAACAGTAGGTGTTAAGTATTACCAAAAGTGGTAAGCCAGTAGTCTGATGTCACAGCCCCCGTCAACTGGCGAATACTACCTAGATCGGCTAACACGCACCCGCGGCGGACGCGAAGGTCTCATCATCTATAAATCGTTGTTTCTACGCGAAGACTTCCTCCCCTTCCTTCTTCCTCCCTTCCACATCGTCCTCTGCTTCTCTCTCCGCGTCCATCCGCCCAAAACCATAGCACAGGCACCAAATTTCCGCACGAAAACATCCCCCTTCGACACACTTCCGATTCATTTCCTTTTTACGCCATCAAGATGCCTTCAACACGCTCCGCGGGTCGCGCCAAGACCCAGAAGGCCAGGGAGGAGCGTATACAACGCCAGCAAGACCGTAAGCGCACACGCCAGTCATTGCATCACCCGGTACTGACATGATCCACCTCCAGGTAATGCGCTGCTTATGCCCATCCCTCCGCGCCTAGCCTCCTCTCCTGTCGAGGCGGATATGCTGTCGCTCTTCGGCAGCATCATGCATGGCGTCCACTGCGCCACGCGCCAGGTAAGCATCCATTTTCGCTCACCCAGATAAAAAGACAAGGAATTCTAATGCTTTCATTTACAGGCTCCTGCAGCGCCGCGCCCACAACCTCCTGGTCAGTGGGTGCTGACCGACGCGCTCCTCAATTCTCCCAACGCCCTCACGCCTGAAAGCATCGTGGGCCACCATAACAACGCCAAGGGTGGTCGCCAGAATCGCCTCAATCAGTTGAGCAATGGGATTGCCGACGCTTCTAGGCGTGGTGTTGATCCGCAGGTCCTTTTCTTCCTTGACCTCATGGTCAAGGCTGAGAAGGCAGTGGCTCAGGTCAAAGAAACGCGCGGGAGGTCGGTCGACCATCTTAGCGCCTATCTCAGGGCATTCCAGAGAGACGTCGCATCCTGGGCTGATCGTGAGCTCAGTGAAGCTCAGGTTGGTTCTGGTGCCAATGCGCTTGGTCCCCGTTCCGCCAACTCTGCCCCTGCGGCTCAAATATCCGAGCCTCAGAGCGCTGGCCAGACCCGGGCAGCAGCCACCGCCACCAGAGTCGGTCGCAGTGAAACCTATTCCATTGCAGCCGACATGCCTCCTCCACTCATCCGCCCGAGTGACATACAGCCTCAAAGGAAGACGGCTCAGCTCACGGCAAAGCGCGGCCTCATCGTACGCCTGAACGTCCGTTCCTTTCCTGGAGACTCAGACAATAACTCCTCCATCACAACCTCCTCCAGGATCACTGGCTGCAAGCGCCATGCCGCTGAAGAGCCTGCCACTGCAGACCCTCCTGCGACCAAGAAGTTTCGCACTTTACAGGAGGACTCGAGCTCAAAGAACGTCACAGTTCAGCGCAGTGCAGGGCCAGTCAGGCGATCGGGCAGGAAGGCACCGATCACGATGTCTCCTCAGCCTCAGCTTAATACAGGCTCACAGCAGGAGGACAGCAACAGCAAGATCACAGGCACCTCAGGCTCTGGATCGAGCAAGCGCAAGGCGCCAATGCACGACGCCGATAACGAGCTCGTTCCTGAGCAGCCTACGAAGCGTCGCCGCGCTGCCGCTCCCCAATCGAAGGCTCCTCGCACCATAGCGGTCAAGAAGCTAACAAAGACCGCGAAGGCTACCACCCCTGCCGCCACTACCGCCGCTACCGCCGCTACTGCCGCCTCTCCCTCCGCTACTCCCACTCCCGCTCCCACTCCAGCTCCCACTACCAAACCCGCAGCCCTTCCACCCCGCCAGCGCAACGGCGACGGCCCCGTCACCGGTCGCGACGGCTTCGAACTGATCGGCCCAGAGCCGCGCTTCAAGCTCGGCCAGAACGACGAGGCGCTCCTCACGTTGCGCTTCTACCGCAACGACGAGGCAGGCAACCGCGTGCTTGACTCATACACGTGGAGGGGCAAGACTGACAACCGCACCCCGGCAGACATCGACTGGGACAACCCCAAGGACATCAAGATCCTCAACAAGTGGACGTTACAGTACCTGAGCCGGACGTGGAAGTGCAACGGTCTCCGTCCAGATATGATGTCGCGGGTGTGGATGGATGAGGAGTTCGAGTGGCTAGCGAACCAGGCGAGGCATTATCATTCGTGGAGCAAGGATGATATGCCGAACCAGAGGGAGAAGATGGAGGAGTTTAACGAAGAGTGGGAGGGGGAGCAGATCCCCTTCCTCAACATGGAGGGTGACGAGGTAGTCACCCAGCCGAGGCCGGAGAGGACAGTGGCGGCGATCGCCTCCGCGATGAGGCGGGATGAGGACGCGCATCCGGAGCGCTGGGTGGGGACCCACCTTGAGGGTAGGTCCAAGGTCAAGAGGGATGGGGCGAAGGGGAAGGAGGAGGAGGAGCTGTAGTGGCGAGGCGGGGAGAAACCCCAGGTGCTGGGAACGGGGATGAGGGCGGAAGCTGAGAACAGGCTGTAAAGTTTAATGTTCTGGTATATGGGATCTGGGAGGCCCAACACCAGGATGATCGTCTGTTATGGCTTGGAGTCTCCTTTGGAAATTCATTTTCTATAATGGTGCATGGTACCGAGCATTACTGTTCGGATTATTAATAAATCATTATCTTGCGCTCACTCTAATTCTCCAAACGCTCTTCCTTGAAGTCAGCCTGAATGTTGCTTTACCGGCTCTGACGTCATGCATTCGGTATGTCCAAGGAGGTAGACTTGGTAAAATGTTCAGGTAGAATGAAGAACTTATAAAACGTCTTGACTTGCCATCCAATAAGGGAAAAATCTATAGTGTTGAGAAGAAAGAGGGTCATTCTCGGGCGGGAGCACTCGACGAGTCAGAACGCAAATAAGAAGAAGGTATCCATGTATGCAAATTCCAGAAAATCTAATATTCTCTTTCTATGGTGTCGGTATGCAAAGAAAAAGGAAAGAAGTAGAGTTTCCAGTGAACTTTGAATCAGCTTCGCAGCATGAAACGCCAGCATTACAAGCTTTAGCGGAGGCGCAAGGCAGCTAGCTCATCATAAAGTAATTGACAAGAGAAATGCTTCCCCGAAAGATCAATCAGTTGAGTGGATACTGTAACGCTGAAAAGGATTGCTCAAGATCTTCCTGCAGAGTCCAGAGATGACAGCGCCAAAATCGCTGCAATCAGTGCCGTCACGCGATGCTGTCAGTTCTCGAAAGACATGCCTCAAGCCCCCGCACTGATGAACCTGTACAGTGGCACGCTCCCTCATGAGGAAATAACATGACTCATCAGCTAGTAATTTAAGCAAGCAGGTTTTCGCGGTGCTCCTGCGAGTCCCGTGCTCGTGTGAGGCTGCCAAATAAGAACACTCAGCCACATGAAGGCTCTTTTCACACACCACTGTCCGCTTTCACACTCTCGCTACGGCACACAGATAAAAGCTCAGCCTAAAGTCCTTCCCAAACTTTTCCATCTCAGCACTACTATCGACTGCTCTCCTACTCTGCATCTTGATTCTCCCGCGTCAATCCGCACAACTCTTCAAGCCTCAAAAACACCCGACAGACCTTTGTTTACGTATTTTCTTTATTGAAAGCTCACCATGAGTCCCCGCCAGCTCCGTTCCTCGCGCCTCATCTCGTCCACTCCAAACGCCGTCTCATCCTCCGATCAGACTTTTGGCTTCAGGCAGCCTGCGGGCAAGTCACAGGGTAAGCTTCAGCACATTCGCCCATTGTTGAAGTCACTGATACTCCCTCTGTAGGGCTCATTGAGGAAGAGCGCTGGCTGAAGCACCTCTGCGAGAAGGGTAACCCCGGCGTTGGCGACCCGCTGAGACCTGTCAGCGAGGAGACCTTCCAGTCGGACTGGGCGAAGATGCGCGGTGAGCCGGAGCCGCAGACTCCCTGCTCGGACAACAACACGAACGACAAAGACAACGACGACACGCCTCCCCGTTCCATCCCTCCCAAGCGCAAGGCTCGCGCGATGCCCCAGCAGGCCATCAGGGCAAGCAAGCGCCTCCGCAACCGCGCCGCCGTTACGCCTTCAGACTCAGCTTCCAGCGCGTCTCCTCCCACAATCACCATCACCGATGACGACGATGAGAAGGACAGCAACAGCGACAGTGACGACAGCCACACGAGCGACGACTCCGACGACCAGTCCCCCGCCGTCTCCACCCCCACCGCGCCCGACCTCCGCCTCAAGACCGACCCCGTCATCGGCCGCAACGGCTTCCGCCTCCTCCACCCGCAGCACCACTTCATCGTCGGCCCCGACCAATCGCGCCACCTCACCATGACCTATACCGACAACAAGCACGCCGGTCCGCAAACCTACGTCTACGGCCCGCGCGCCGCCAACGCGGCCGCGCCGATCGACTGGAGCTCGAAGGCGCACGTGGCGCGGCTGAACCGGTGGTTCAACCAGGTGCTGAAGCGGCACGGGGCGCGCGCGCTGCGGCATGACGTGGTGTGGTTCACGGCGGAGGAGCGGGCGTGGCTGCGGGCGCTGGGCGCGCGCATGGAGCGCGACGGCCGCGTCCTGCCCAAGCGCCGCCAGGCCGAGCTATTCAACGCCCGCTGGGCCGGCTCCGTCATCGCCGCCGGCAGACATGCTGGCACCGCCCGCCCGGTGCGCTCCGTCGACAGCCTGCAGAGCGAGGTCTTCAGGAACAAGCTGTATCCTGAGAGCCTGAAGAGGAGGAAGGCGAGATCCGCGGCTTAGAGGGGAGGGGAGCTGCAATTATCTCATGAGCACCGTCGATTGGAGGACTGAGTGGGCTGATGACCTGTTCCGAGTGGCTTTGTTGGGTAGGGGTTGGTGCGTGGGTTGGGTCTACAGTTTTGGGCTGGCTTCGTGGGGGATTTGAGCACAGCATGGTGGTTTATTGTGCCTTGGTCTTCGTGCTTGGCGGCTGGATTTCTTGTCTTGTGGTTACGGTTCTTTTATTTTCCTTTTTCTTTTGCGTCCAAAAAAGCATGGCGGGTACTGTGTGTAAGCGACGCGAGAGGGAGCTCACGATAATATTCACTTTTATTCATCTTATGATATCTTGTGCAGAAAAAATTGGTCATGAGGCTTTGAAGAAACAATTGCCCGAGAAAGTAGACCGGCAAGATCCTTTAACAATTCTCAAAAAGGACAATGCAGTGCATATGCACCCAACAGCACGCAGGAAGCATTTCTTTATATGCTATTCCACAGTGTCTACAAAGGATTTCAAGCTTGCGCCTCCTAGCTCGAAATGACCCTCTGACGTCCGTTTGGCAAACAATTGTCCCATGGCAGGATGGACATGGTAGGAGTCTAGAGAAATGAGTCTGGTTGGAGGTTTCTGAGCCTTAAGTCCTGTGGCATCTATGAGGACCTGTGTGTTGTTTCCAAACTTGATGTTCCATGGACGGTCCATCTCAGCTGAGAGAGTGAAAATCTAGTAACCTGCCGGACGTGTGTCTTCAGTGAAAGATTGCACCATGACATAGGAAGGTGGGGCAGCATTGATACTGCTACTGTTAGAAGCATTCGGTTGGTCGGCGAACCAACGCTTCGCGCCTCAGTGCACATAAATACTCCCAATTCTTGCCCCACCTTCCCGCCATTCTTCATCAACGCCAGAACTTTAAACCCTACTGCCTTCGAACTTCCTCATAACAGCACCTACTCAACCCACTTCGTTTCACAATGCCATCTCACTTGCTCGAGCCTACGATCAAGATGAGCGACCTCAACACACCCCGCCCCTCCGGCTTCCAGATCCTCTACGACGCCATGGGGATTCCTCAGGGTGACCAAGAGGCGTTTGACAAGTTCTGTGACGAGCTGAATGCGAAGCTCATCGATGCGTCCGACCGCGAGCACCAGCTCTGCTCCGCCAACGGCACTCCACCCACTCGCAACACGCCAGCTCACAGGTCTACCTCGGACAACGCGAGCGAAGTCATGCTGAGCGGTCCTGATGACATTTCACCACGTTCTCGCATGCCCTTCCTCCGCCGCAACGCCATCGCTCTAGCCAACCTTTCCAGCTCCGCGCACAGCAGTAATGTCGTCACGCTCCCCGAAGACTTCACCGCCGGCGCCACCACATCCACCGCCTCCCCCCACCACAACGCCGCTCCGCAGCCCCCCACCACCCGCACCCCACAGCCAGGCACCTGGGCCGCGCTGAAGCCCACGCACCTCGGCCGCCTGCACTTCCTGGGCCACGCGCACTACCGCGACTGCGAAATCCCCATCACCGGTACGGCCACCCCCTCCCGCACCACACGCCACTGACCCACCCCAGGCACGCACGGCTTCCTCCTCCTCCACCGCCGCCCACGCTTCACGCCGGGCCCGCGCTTCCTCACGTCGCGCGACGGGCAGCCGCTCGACCAGCACGCCATGACGACGCTGCACTACACGAGCGCGGCGCAGCCGGGCGTGCAGACGCACGCCTACGCCGCGCGCGCCGCGCTCGACTTCGGCGACAAGAACGACGTGCGCCGGCTGGAGTACTGGGCGCGGTCGTTCCTGGCGCGGCACGGCGTGGCGCCCGCGCGCGGCGAGGCCGTGCCGTACGTCGACGCCGAGCGCGACTGGATCGTGCGCCTGTTTGCGGCGGAGCCCGCGCTGGGCCTGCGCGAGCTGGTGGGGCGGTATAATGGGTTTTGGAAGGGGAGGGTGCTGGATGGGGTTGTGAGGCCGGAGAGGACGGCGAGTGCGCTGAGTAATGAGGTGTATCGGTCGAATTTGAAGAAGAAGGCGTATGTGAATGGGGGAAATCTGGGACCGGAGGTGAGGAAGGAGGGCGAGGAGGAGAAGCATGATGCGGAGGGTTGAACAATGGGGGATGCCGGGGATATGGGGAGAAGGTTGAGAGGGGTTTGGCGTCGTGACGTGGATGGGTGGCTGGTTGGGACTGGCGTTGAAGTGTTGGGTGCGGCTTCGGCGGCGGCAATGGACTAGATGGCGATGCGGCTTGCGGCTACTTGCACTCGTCGGTTCCTTATTTCAATCTTCTGGTTTGTCTTCTTTTTCCTGAGCGGACAGCAGAGCCTTCAAAAGGCTGTAGTGCGGACACAATGTCATAGTCTAATCGTGCAATAGTGCCATATTCGTGAGCCGTATAAGAAATCATCGACAATTTACACTTGAGCAAGCGCTGGCGCCATCTTACCCTCGTGTCGGCCTTTGCGGACAGCCGCGCACAACCGCAGTTGCTGCCCACGGAAGGCTTCTCCGTGCAAGGGCCTCTCCAAGCACACGCATGAAGTCCACGACTACGAACGGACTAAGTATGTGTTATGGGAGGTCGAACACCCGAATCCGTACCGGTCTATCAATGTATGGACATGCTTTCTTGCTGAAAGTTTTGCCCGTATCGCGTCGTATTCTCGAACATGTGTGTACTGAACTTTCAACACACATCTGTTTGAGAACCAGATCATTTACCAGTGCGAACAACTCATCTAACGATGTCGACAAGATAGGAGGAGGGAGCTACCGGAAGAGATATCGTGGGCATCCCCTGGAGGGGTCAGGCACTGCCAAAGGGAGGTCCTTTCGTTAGCATTCTAGAGGAGCAGAAAATTGTTAGAGGACGATACTTTGCATGCCCACTTCATCGGCGAAGTTCGGAGAATTACACAGCGCACAAGTCCTGTGTTTACCCCGGATCCAGCACCATGTTTCTATTGAAGCAGCTAATCTGTTGCGCGCTGATGGAGTAGAGCTGACGTGTAACATAGGGAGCACCCGGATCGCAACCACAAGCTGCCTGCGAATCAATGTCCGCGCTGCCAAAATCCGTTCAAGTCAGACTCTTGTTCGATGATATATCTGATAGCCCCGAATATGTGTGACCATTCTTTGGAGCCGAGGGCGGAGGGTGTTGAGAAGACAAAGGAGGCGGAGTTGAGCAGAAATCATGGAAGTGGCAAGTCGGCGTGCGCGAGATGGGCGGACATTTACCGGAACGTCTTCCCAAAAGACCCGAAATCACCCTTTCCGCGTATGGCCTATTTGATAATGTTCAGAGAATGTGAGATCATAAACTGACTGTCCTTGACCCAGATGCCGGTGATGGCCCCGCACTTGTTTCAGCAAAGTGCCGAAAAGTCTGCCGCAGCGATCTGGCGTCAATTTTGAGTCGTAAGCTTGAAAAAGCCACGAAAGAGGACGCCGATTTCCAAGACGAGCAATCGCGAGGCAAAATCCTCCGCCTTATGCGCAACTTTGTTGAGCAGGCATTGCCCTGGTCACCGGATGACAACTGTGTCCCAGACAATCAGCCCAGTGCCCTCTCACGCTCGAATGCATCGCCGACTACGTCTGAAGAAGCTTTTGATACGAAAATTGGGGGCGTCGACTTTGATCACGAGGAATGCGCCAAGTGCTCTAGCCGCAAAACCCCAGACGTCCTTTCACAGGTGGCTGATGCGCCTTCCGGTCTGGCCCAGGTGCCGGCGACGCCTGCGACGTGCCAATGCACACCACCGAGCCGTTCCTCGCGGCTGAGGATGATGCTCTCTTCATCGGTCTGGAAGGAGGAAGCACATGGGCAATGGACATATTCCGCAACGGTCCACTTCCGCTTGAGAGAACGGAATTCCCATTTCCAAGCCGCGATCAGCTCGAAGTTCCATCGCCAGTCGACTCCATAGCACCACTTCGGCTTGGCAGCCGATTGGCTCGCGGCAGGGACGAATATGGGTCTCTTATCGTGGCTGCACCGCATGGCGCGTACGACTTCGATCTGGGAATGCCGGATTGGCCGAGCACTACCGAGGGTATGTCACGGCAGTGCCCGAGGTCCTGCTGGACTGCAGCGCAGCGGCTGCCCTGACTCTGTCGTGCAGCAGGGCGGGTGGCGTGTCCATGGATCTGCTGCGGCTAGCTGGAACTGCAATAACTCGAGATAGCGGAAGAAGAGCCGCCGCTGGGCGCCGCGGCATCGTGACACATCAAGAAGTCTGTGCGAGCAATTTCCTCGTCGTGCAGGCATCACAGCACGGCGGAGCACGTTGCCTCAGGAATTTCCGTGCAGCGGCACGCAAATCCAGGACAACGTGGGACCTGTTCTGCTTTAATACCCCAGCAGCTGCCATGCTCTCGCGCACGGAAACGAAGCTGAAATTCCGCAGGTCTTGTGGTGGAGCGGTGCGATTGGGCGGACAGGGAGCGCACAGATTCCGAGAGCGGGCATTCTCCGCACTTGGCTCCCCGCAAGCGACCCCACAGAACCCTTACCCCAGATCGGCGGCGTGGCACGGCGGCAGGGCAAGGGCTGGGGCTGGGGCCCAGAGGCCAGGGCCAACGTCGAACAGCGCAACGCTGACGCCTGGCAACGTTGCGAGTGCCGCCGGCAAGTACCAGCTGAAGACTTCGACGCGGAGCCAGGACGCGGCGCCATGGACCGCGGTGGCAGACGTCGGCAGCATGGCTTCGCGCAACTGCCGGGCCTGCGAGCTGGTCAGTGTGCGGCGACAAGTGCCGAAACGGCAGCGTGAGTCGCCGCGCTACTCCTGCGGCGGCAAAGCTTCCGCCACCGGGGCGCAACAAGAGGAAGCCAAGCTCTGAATCTTGTCTGTCACGGCCGTCGCAGCCTGGCGCCAGTGCGCGCGCCTGCATGCCGTGTGCCACTGCCGGCCGTCATGTCGCGGCCCCCTTTCCCCTCCCCGTCGTGCACCCACTCGTTCGGCGCTGGTCAGGCCCGCCGCTACGTCCTTTTTCCAGAGATCGTGCCGCTAAAACACTCGTGGCTTGCCGGAGCTGCTGCCCTATCCAACCGATCCGGCCTCCTCCCGCCTGCGCCCTCCCGCGCCGCGTGCTGCCATAATAGGGGCCCTTCGAGAACCGCGTCCACACGCTACCTGGTCGCCCGCGCCTTAGCGGACGACCCAACCACGCGGGGCCCCGGGTTTCTCCATCGTCGCTCTGGGGGCATGGGGGCTGCGCTTAGCGGCAGCACCCCAGGGCATGGCGTAACGGACTGCATATATTAACGTCGATAGCTCTCACCCGTCAATCTTGTCGGTATCCAGCGGTGGTGTGTTGGCACCCTTCCTATACTTCTGCCTGCCGTTCCTGCAGCGCTCCTCCGCTTGCTATCCTCCTTTCAGGCGCACGTTTCTGCAGTCGTGCGGTCGCGGTCTGAGCTTAACTTTACCGCCTCGCTTCCCGCCCTGGGCCCGCCGCATCGCGCAGCGACTGTGAGGGTTGATCCTGGTCGCGTCTGCCCATCCACGCCAGAATTATAACATCTTGGCAACTATCGGGGACCCTACAAGAACGCAGAGCCCGCGCGATCGAGCGCTGAGGTCCACCCACCCTTCTTCGTCATCAACAAATTTCTTCCTGAGGCAGTCCCAGCTCTTGGGTCACCCGCTTGCCCATCATGGAGATGAACTACACAGACAAGGCAAGACAGAAAGCTCCCTGCGCTCGGCTCCGTGGCTAACAGACCCGCAGGAGCTCCACGAGATCGAGGAGGAGCTCCGCACCGAGATCCTGCCCGGCACGGAGATCATGCGCGATGTCGGATCGCATCACTTTGTGAAGTCGGGCGATTCCAACCACCGCGTGCTGGTGCCGCAGCCCACGGACGACAAGCATGATCCGCTCAACTGGTCTCTCTGGTGGAAGACGTCCGCGATTTCCGTTTCGACGTACATCACCTTCGTCCAGGGTTTTGGTCCCCTGGCTCTCGCGCCGCAATTCGAGTACTACATGAAGGATTTCAACTGCAGCTTGGCCGACGCAATTCAGTTTACTGGTATCTGTATCCTAGTCCTGGGCTTCAGCAACTTCATCTGGTAAATTCGGCCCGTTCTCTGGTCTCGCCGCGCGGGAATTGACAACTCTGGATGCTGACGAGCATGTGCAATGCAGGGTTCCAATCAGCAGCTCATTCGGCCGCCGTCCCGTCCTCTTCTTCTCCACGCTCATCTGCTTCGCGTCTTCCATCTGGCGCGCCGAGGCCAAGTCGTACGGCAGCTTCATGGGCGCATGTGTGGTCAACGGCATTGGCGCCGGCCCGGCCGAGACCATGCAGCCCGCCATCATCGCTGACATCTTTTTCCTGCACGATCGAGGAAAGTGGAATACGCTGTACTGGGTGGCATACATGGGGTCGCTGATGTGAGCGCTGAACTTCCCCCCGCCCACACTCCAAGACACCTCTCGAACAGACGCTGACGTTCCGCGCGTGTCCTCGCAGGGTTGGTCCCATCATCTCCGGCTCGATGGCGCTGCACGTCGGCTGGCGCAGCTTCTGGTGGCTCAACACCGCGCTGCTCGGGCTAGGCTGCGTGCTGGTGGCCTTCCTGTACCCGGAGTCCAAGTTCCCGCGGCCGCACATGGACGACCTACCCTCCGCCAAAACCGCGTCGCCCGCGGCCTCGACGACGGACGAGAAGAGCGGCGCAGCGGCCATCGAGATCGCCGACGGCGCCGCGCCCCCCGCGGGCGACGGCATCGCGCAGGTGCCGACGCACAAGTCCAGCTCGGGCGACGACCTGGAGGCGACGCCGACGGCGCAGCGCGACCCGTGGCTGGGGCGCGGCACGCCGTCGAAGCGGCAGTGGATGGCGTTCCAGCCCAACGCCAACCCGTGGCGGTCCATCTTCCTCGACCTGTGGGTGCCGTGGAAGCTGTTCGCCTTCCCGATCGTCGAGTTCGCGTCCTTCGTCGTCTCGTGGAGCTGCTCCTCCTTCCTCGCCATCAACCTCACCCAGGCACAGAACTTCGCCGCCCCCCCTTACCTCTGGTCCAGCGAGGTCATCGGCTTCACCAACTTCGCCGTCCTGGTTGGCGCGTTCATCGGATTGTTCACTGCGGGCCCCCTGAGCGATTGGGTCGCGGCGAAGCTGACGGCGAGGAATGGCGGGATCCGCGAGCCCGAGATGCGTCTGCCGGCTATGATTCCGTACGTCATTATCATGATCATCGGGAATATTTGCGTGGCCGTCGGGTACGAGCACAAGTGGCACTGGGCCCCCATTGTGGTGATCGGCTACGCGTGCGCGGGCATCCAGGTTGCGGCGCTGCCGGCGATTGCGAGCACGTATGCGGTCGATTCGTACAAGCCGGTGGCCGGCAGCTTGTTCGTGAGCATCACCGTGAACAAGAATCTGTGGGGTTATGGATTTGGCAAGTTTATCACGCCGTGGAGTGAGAAGGCTGGGTAAGTTTTCTTCCTGTCCCTTTTTCTGTCTGTAGAACTGGTGGACTAACGGGAGATGCAGGTTCATTGCTCCGATCATGACTAACTGCGCCCTGATCACGCTCTTCTGCCTCTGTGGTATCATCTTCTACTTCTACGGAAAGACGTTCCGTAGGTGGAGCAAGAACAGCAAGGTCCACAAGATGGAGTAGGCTTGCGTTGAAGGGGATTGTGGGCATAATGTGATGATGAATGTATCGGATGTAGCTCTTATGAAATCATGTTTTTGAGATATTGTCTGGTATGATGCGGAGGCTTCGTAGCTTACGTAGATGATTATTTCAAACCTTAATATGAAGGATGATACCCATACACATTCTCGAGATGTGCGCCGTATGATTGCAATTGTGAAGTTTTGCTCTGCGTTGCGTAGTTTTGGCATAAACGGGAAATCTCTGGCCCTGCTATACGTCAACGCAAGTTACCGTGATATGGTATCTGATAGAACTTGGAAGCTGTACGGTGTTCTGCTTCTGTGTTGAGACACTAAAAATCGCCTTCAGTAGCTCTGGAGTTGTCTGTAGACGAACCTTTGATTGGTTTGGTCATTGGAGCTCAGCTTTGTTTGCGTATTCCAGGGAAGAGAGACAGCTTTACTGTGGTCATTCGCTTGCAGGCGGTTCGCTTCCACCGCGCCCCGTGGGCAGCTGAAGCCTTCATCCGGACAAGAAGTGAAGCCACCCTCCCGCCATTCGCATCCGGACGAAGCCTTCAACTCCCCACAGATCCTCCGCGCCTCAATCCCCCCAAAACCCGTACAACCACACATCAACACCAACAACCCAAGAAACAACGACAATGCCGCGCGCCACCGCCTCCACCGCCGCAACCGCCTCCCCCCACCCCCTCACCTTCATCCCCATCGACCCCAGCGCCGCCTACACCACGCCCTCGCCCTCGCCTGCACCCGCCCGCCACCCCGCCTACCGCACCCGCTGGGCGGCGCCGCTCTCGCCGTCGTCCTTCGTGTCGCCGGCGGCGCGCAAGCGCGGTCGTGCGGACGCGTGGTCGGCCGAGGAGAAGGAGCGCTGCCTGCAGGCGCTGACGCTCATCTGGGAGCGGGCGCCGGGCATGGGCAAGATGGAGGCGTGGGGCATGGCGGGCCGGCTGATGGGGGATGTGTGGGGGATGAGCAGGAGCGCGGATGCGGTGGCGAAGGTGTGGAGGGCAGAGTTGGGGGCGGTGTGGGCGGAGAGGAGGAGGGCGAGGGGGGAGGAGGTGGCTGCGGGTGCGGTGGAAGGGGCCGTGGGAATGGCGGAGCAGGGGGAGGAGGGCGAGAGGGAGGAGCGGGATTGGGAGATTGGTGGTGGGGTGGGCGAGGAGCAGAGGAGGGAGTGGTTCGGTGGGGAGTTGAGCGAAGAGCTGGAGAAGGAGTTGTTTGGTGGAGAGCTCAGTGAGCTTAGCGAGGAGCTGGAGAGGGACCTGTTCGGCGGAGGGCTCGGCGAGGAGAACTGCGAGGAGCATAGCAAGGAGCTTAGTGAGGAGCTAGAGAGGGAGCTGTTTGGTGGTGACGAGGACGGCGGCGAGGAGTGATTCGGGGAAGATTTGCAAGTACGCAGCAGCGACTAGGAACCTTCAAAGACAGATATGGGCGGACATGGGGCATACGACAAGATAGAAGATGCGGAGACCAGGTAACAATTCGATCAGCATGACCCAATGCAAGCAGCGTGATGAGCATGCGGACATGAGGCGTGCCGGTTCAAGTTTTGGCGGCGCAAGTGAGTGCGCGCTGCGGGTTTGCTCGTGACTGCATCAATCGCTGTTCACTGGACCTTTCCTCTTCAACAACAAACTTACTTCTTCGCGTCCTGCACTCTCTTCCACGCCCAACGCGCCCCAACAGCCATGGATTCTGGCCAGCAGGGCTCGAAGCTGCCGGCCGGCGGCGAGGACCGTCAGCGCGAAGTCGAAGATATGGGCAATTTCTCTACCCAGGCCACCGGCCAGATAGCACGCATGGTCGAGCAGTACTATCAGCGCCGCGACCGTCGCCCTGCTCCACAGTCTACCCCGGCTGCCGAATCTGCCACGCAGCGCCACCTCAGCGAAGTCACCGAAGCCGAACCCAGCCAGACAACTCTTGCGAGCGCCGACAGTCAGGAAACCATCCTGGCTGAAGACCAAGCCATCAATGCTGCTGCTACGAACTCCCAGCAGCGCCAAGGCGTGTTCTTCGCGGCTGAGCCTCCACAGACGCCCGCTACGGGCAAAAAGGATGGCCTCCGCAAGCGTCATCCTGCCGACTATCTCCACGAGACTTACCAGCACATTCCTCACTGGCCGTTCGAGATCTCCAACGTCCGCACCGAGCCGCTGGAGAACCCGCTGCCAGTGCCGGTGCGCGCGCCGCCCGGACTGACCGAGGACCACTTCTGCTTCGCGAACGAGCGCGGCGAGTACCTCGCACAATGTGACCCGAACACCGACTTCTCCAAAGTAAACACACCCGCCCGCCAACCCATCGCGCCGCACTGACACTCACGCTCGCAGACCGTCTTCATGAACAAGACGTGGTCGCGCCCCAGCAAGCAGCTCCGCCGCACCCCCGTCTCCCCCATCGCCCCCGCCCAGCAGCGCCCGGACCCGGACCTGCAGCTCTTCAACAACGACGAGGCCTCGCACATCCAGGCCGTCTTCATCGCGAAGGTGGCGGCGATGAAGGCGCGCGCGCAGCACGGCCCGCAGGCTCTGCCGGAGCACGAGCAGCGTAAGCGCAAGCTGGCGCCGGGCGAGCTGCCGCACTGCGACGCCGACGACGACAGCGACCCGGCGCACTACAAGGACTGCGCCGTGTGCCGCGGCATTAGGGCGCGCGCGATCCCGGCCGAGCACTGGTCCTGGGCAAGCAAGGACGGCCGCGAGGAAGGGGAGGCGACGATGACCATGCACGGCGTCGTCACCAGGGGCGGCTCGAGGCGCATTGCCAGCAACGCGGCCGCGCTTGCCACGCCTGAGACGTCGCTGGCGAGCGAGCAGATGGGCGAGTGATGGGGCGGGGAGAGGGCGGGTAGGGAGGGGGTTGGCTTCACGAGCGGGTTGCTAGCGACGATAGACGTGCGGACGAAGCGGGCAGACAAGGCCTGATTGACGCGGACGCAGAGCGCGGAGAGACGAGGTGAAGTGCAGTGCAGTGCAGTGCAGTGCAGTGACGTGAAGTGAGCGGCCGGCACGCTTGGGCGCACGGGCCGTTTCGTGATTTTCGCTTGCAAGCCCTGCAGCTGCATATTTTCTTTTCTGGTGCCACGCCGCGCCCTGCTGCCCGCTCCCACCCGTCTCCAGTCAAAAGATTTCGCAGAGAATGTCGCACTCTTCTAACTCCTCTGACACCGGCTCGGACCCGCTGGACACGCGCGACGACGAGGGTTGGGAGGATGCCGAGCCCGATGTCGAGGAGATCCAGGTCGTCAGCCTGTTCGGCGACGACGTCTTCCCGGATGTCAAGCAGATGATCGAGGATTGCAACAAAAGGTACAACTTCGACTTCATTGGCGTCCAGAAGAAGCTGGGTGTGTACTCTTCCTCTCATTTGTCTTAGCTTTGTCTCTTGGTATCTTGTCTTTGACCTTGTTCTCTGCATCACGTGCGACCGGAATGTCCTGAAAGGGATATCCGCTGTTCAAGCCAATCTGCTCCTCTGTTCCATCTGCGCTGCATAACATATCTCTCTGCCTTCGCGTCAAAGTTCGATTTTTCAATAAGTGACTAATTTACCCCCCAAGGTCTTGATTTCTTTTCGAGCATCAAGCTCGTAAACTACATCCGCAGCGAGGTCAAGAACGGCAACAAGAACCCTGATGTCTCATCTGTATCACTATTCGCCGACGAAAAGTACCTCCAGCCCGTTCTCGAGGACGACGCCGTGCTTTTCTCTCTGGACGAACTGTCAGCCGATGATGAGGCTGAAGCCCCGCAGTCGGAAGAAGCCAAGGCTGTCGCGAGAGCCAAGGAGCTGGAGGAGGAGCTCCAGAGACTAGCGAGCCAGTTTGCCGAGTACCGTGAGCAAGTCTCGAAGACGCTCGAGGAGCGCTGGAACGAGAAGGATACCTCCAAGTCTGCTGAGGCTGGCCCCTCGGATTCTGCAAAGGCTCCCGAGGGCAAGTGGGGCATCGATACGGGGTACTTTGATTCCTACTCCTACAACGGTAAGCAAAATACATATGTGCTCGATGCCGTGGCTGACATCCCCAGATATTCACGAGACCATGCTCAAGGATACTATCCGCACTGATGCCTACCGGGATTTCATCTACGAAAACAAGCACATCTTTGCCGGCAAGACGGTGCTCGATGTCGGCTGTGGCACAGGCATTCTTTCCATGTTCTGCGCAAAGGCGGGAGCTGCTCATGTCATCGCCGTTGACAATAGCGAGATGATTGAGAAGGCAGTCATCAACTGCCACGCCAACGGCTTCTCCGAGAAGATCACCTGCCTGCGCGGCAAGATCGAGGAGGTCACCCTTCCCGTGGAAAAGGTTGACATCATCGTCTCGGAATGGATGGGCTACTGCCTACTCTTCGAAGCCATGTTCGACAGTGTGATGTGGGCCAGAGACCGCTATCTCAAGCCGGACGGGTTGATGGTGCCCAGCCACACCACTCTGCACATTGCGCCATTCTCCGACGACGATTACGTGGCGGACAGCATCGAGTTCTGGCGCGACGTGTACGGCTTCGACATGAGCGCCATGATGGACAAGATCCGCGACGACGTCAGGGTCAAGAGCCTGACGACCGACAAGCTTGGTAAGCTCAGGCACAACCACCCTGGACCCGCGAGCGTGCTAACTCCGTCCCCGCAGTCGCGAAGTCTTCTCAATTCATCCAGCTCCCGCTCCACACCATCACCACCGAGGAGCTGGAGTTCGTGAAGAGCTTCTCGGTCGAGATCGACAAGGACGCGGACGCGCTGGACGGCTGGTGCATCTGGTTCGACACGTTCTTCCTGCAGTCGCGCGACGCGGTGCTGCCGGCGGACGCGCGGGCGGAGACGTGGAAGCAGGGCGGCGTGGCGTTCACGACGGGGCCCGGCGGCAAGCCCACGCACTGGGAGTCCGGGCTGCTGCTGGTCGAGCGCAGGGGCGGCGCGGACGAGGCGCTGAAGAAGGGCCAGACGGTCACGGGCAGCGTCACGTACAAGAAGGCCGGACGCAACACGCGCGACCTGAACATCGAGATCGAGTGGGAGGGCGCCGGCGCGGCGGGCGGGAAGCGGAAGCAGGCGTGGAAGCTGGAGTAGGCGGCCGCGGCGGCGGGCCGGCAGACAGCAGAGCGATCCCTGCGGGCATGGCACGCAACGGCGCTCCGATAGATAGAGCTGGGCTGGGATTTGGATCAAGAACACAGACGGCGGATGGTGTTGGTGGAACGGGCAGCGATTGGCTGCGGGACAGCGCTAGGAATGCATGATTATCGCAGCCAGATGACCGCGGCCGCACTGCCTAGCCCGGATGCGGCGCACATGGACGTTGGGAATGCGGAGGAGGGCGGCGGGCGCCAGGCGGCGAGCTGGAGGCGGCGAGGGCGCACGAGTCGGGTGTCGTCGTCATCGCACGGGCCTGTTTGGCTTGGGAGTCGTCGCCGTTGCCGTGTCGCAGTCACCCCATGACAGCTGGCCTGGCCTCCACGAGCACCGCGTCCACGCCGCAACCCGCGCACATGCTGCGTCTGCAAGACATCGACGCGTGAGAAACGCCCGCCCGCCGCCCGCCGCCCGCCCGCGCTGCCCCCAAGAGCCGCCCGTCCGCCGGACCATGACGACGCAGCTGTAGAGCCTCCAAGCTCCAACACTCCCGTTCCATGCGCGCCATCCTCCCCGGCCGTCCCAACGCAGAGCTCGCTGCTGTGACCACCGGGCTCTGGGAGGGAAGGCAGCTCATCGTAGGCCGGACCACCGCTCTCCGCCCGCCAATGCGCTCCAGCTAACGCGCTCCGCGCCGTGTCGCAGGCGTACATCTCCGGCAATGCCCTCGTCATCCTCGGCGGCCCGCGGCACATCATCCAGACGACCTACAATGAAGACGAGGACGACTTGGTCTCGGTGGTCCTGGACGAGCCGTCGGGCAAGATAGCAGTCGCCTCGAAGAAGGCTGCCTACGTCTACAAGCCCTACGGCCTGGACATTGGCCAGCCCAAGGTGCGCCGCCCAGCTCTGGTGCTGCGCCGCCGCGAATGCTGACACGGGGAATGGCAGTGGTCCCTGCAACACACCCTCACCCTCCCGGACGCGGACGACGAGATCCGAACGCTGTCGTGGGGCCTGGCCGAAGAGCTCCTGGTCGGAAGCGCTTCCCTGACTCTGTTCTCCACCCACAACCACGAATCCGAGCGCCTCTTCTCCACGCCGCTTGCCTCGCCCGCCAAGTTCGCCCACTTCTCGTACGACGCCACCTTCATCGCCTCCACCTCCCAATACGACCGCCTCGTGAAAGTATGGCACCGCCTCAGCTTCGGCAGCGTCGAGGAGCGCTTCGACGTTGCCTACCTCCCGCACCCCACCACCGTCACCGGCCTGCACTGGCGCCGGCCCCGACACCGCGAGCAGAGCATTGAGAACGTGCTGTACACAATATGTGCCGACAACAAGGTCCGCGTGTGGGTGGGCGGAGAACACTTTGGGCCAGAGATTTTCCAGCTGTGGGCGGACATCGACCTGGCCGAGTCCATCAAGCCCCGCGCCCTCGATCCCGGCTCTCGGTCAGGCCGCCGCTACACATTCTTCATTGACAGCGCCGACTTCGCCGTTGCCACGGAAAAGGCGGTGCAGCAGGCCTCAGACAAGCGCGGACAGGAGGAGTCTCACGCCCTGCAACACTTGATCGAGGTTGCGAATCGGACGCCCGAGGTGTGCGTGGTGCTGGACGACAAGGGGAACATGTCGGCTTGGGGGTTGGAGAGCGTCGATACCAAAACGAAGAAGACCAGCGCCATCTTCAACATCGCCCACGTTGAAGGTCTGAAGCTCCACTTTGCCAAGGATGTTCTTCCAATTGAAGACAATGTTCAGTTCTACAGCTTCTGCGGAGACACCCACGGCAGTTCTTTCACCCTTCTCATGCATCATTTTGACGGCAGGTTAGAATGGCTGGAGGGAAAGATTGACTTCTTGTTCGACCCGTCGCCGCTGAAGTTGACGAGACTGCAGCGCGAGACGATCCTGACAGGACACACGGGCCCCATCAAGAAAGCGGTTCGCACAGCAACAGGCCGGGCATTGATATCGCGCACAGACAAGAACGAGGGTGTTGTGTGGAAGCAAGAAAACTCGAAGCATTCCGGGCCGGTGCTTGCCCGACACAGCACCGTGCAGGTACATGAGCATATCCATCGGACGTCATTGCTGCAAGAGGGCGACTTTGTGGTCTTCCTGCACCATGGCAGCATTTCGCTTTGGGATGCTCGATCATCGAGGGCTAAGGAGGTCGCTCGCTGCAAGTATGAACTGCAAGGGAAACCGCTCTGCCTCCTGCTCATTCCGGAAGTTGAGGCGGATTCTGGATGCATCCACCTCGCCACTATATCCTCCGAGATGAAGGGAATTGGATGGGAAGTTCGGATACCGCCAAAAATAACAGGCGGGAGTTTCCGTGGACATCGCCGGACACCGTCCATCAACGTGGAAGGCAAGATATCAATTCAGGAAATCTGCAAGTTTGACCTGGGTGATGGGGAGGGACTCGCTTACGTCATCCCCGTTGACCCAGCTGGAACTCCGTCTGTCATCTCTGGCTTCCTCGACACTTTTGCGCGCGATGTTGCAATCTCCTACACCACCTCCGGCGTCATCAAATCATGGACGGCTCGGCTGAGCTCCAATCGGAAGAAGTTAGAATGGCTGTGCACTTCGACAGTGGATACGGGAGTTGACAATCCGACACTGTGCAGTGGCACTTCCATCCGCAAAGCAGCGTTGGTTGACGCCGAGAAGACCGGACTCACAATATGGAGCACAAGAAGCGCGCAATTGGAGCATGAGGAGCGCTTTGAAAGTCATGACATCATTCAGGACATCGATTGGTCTTCATCGCCTGACAACCAGTCCATTCTTGCTGTTGGATTTCCCCATAGAGTTGTCATCTACGCGCAACTCCGCTACAACTACCTCGACCATGGTCCATCTTGGGCGGCGATCCGCGAGATCCGCATCCGGGAATTCACACCCCATCCCATCGGTGATTCAGTGTGGCTCGGGAGGGGAAATCTGGTCATCGGCGCTGGCAACCAACTCTTCGTTCAAGACGAGCATGTTGAAGTTGATGATGGCGTTCTTCCAGATTTCCGTCTTGCGACGCAATCACATCGCGAGGCACATCGAAAGAAGGAAATTGACTTGTTCACTCTTGTCAGTAGACTCAATGGTCCGCTGCCGGTTTATCATCCGCAACTACTCGCCCAATGCGTGCTCCTTGGGAAGCTGCCTCTTGTTCAACGGATCCTCATCAACTTGTACAGAACTCTCAAATTCTACACCGAGGGTGATTCTTTTGACACTTTCCTTGGACTGTCGCCTGAAGAGTTCTTCCTAGACCAGGATGTGAGTATTATTTGTTTTTCATCAGAGGTGCACGACTGACGAACCGATAGAATGTCATGAATGGCGCCGCTCGGAAGGAAATGCAGTCATCCTACGCAGACTTCACCGATGCCGACGATGAACCGGCCAGCGTCACAGAAGAGGTTGCTGCAAACTTGAATGAGCTCCTCTTGACCAAATCGGTGCCGCAGTTGTCGAATCGCGAGCAATTCCATCTGGCAGACATCGTCGAGTGTGTCGGTACTGTCGAGAAGCACCGGAGAAGTGTCGACGATAACGCCTGTCGCTTCTTGCTGTTCTTTAGACAGCACTACCTCCGTGACAGAGATGGACAACGGAGTGACGACAAGGCTCACATTTCTTGGCGCGAAATCACTTGGGCGTATCACAGCGGCAGCCAAGATATCCTGATGGATCTCGTCAGCAGGCACTTCCAGGGGCGAATGCTTTGGAAGCAGGCGAAGGAGGCGGGAATCTTTATGTGGATGACCGACCTCAACGCATTGGTAAGTTCTGAGAGAGCTTTGCAAATTCGTAGTCCTTATGGGAATACTACATACTAACTATCCTATCACAGCGTGCCCAATTCGAAGTTATCGCCCGGAATGAGTACACGAAGACTGAAGAGAAGAACCCGGTTGACTGCAGCCTGTACTATCTTGCACTGCGCAAGAAAGCAGTCCTTATTGGTTTGTGGCGCATGGCTACATGGAACCGTGAGCAGTCCGGCACCCATCGTCTGCTACAGAACAATTTCAATGAGGCTCGTTGGCGAACCGCTGCGTTGAAGAACGCCTACGCGCTAATGGGCAGGCATCGCTTTGAATATGCGGCAGCATTCTTTCTCCTGGCGGATCATCTTCAGGATGCCGTCTCAATTCTGGCCAACCAAATGAACGACATGCAGTTGGCTATCGCCGTTGCAAGGGTCTACGAGGGAGATGATGGACCTGTGTTACGCAACTTTATCACAGAAAGGGTTCTCCCACATGCTGTAATGGAAGGCAATCGGTGGATGGCAACATGGGCTTTCTGGATGCTCGGCAAGCGGGATGTCGCCGTGCGTGCCTTGGTGGTAAGCTCCCGCTCCCTCCCCATCCCCAACCGCAACAAGCTAACACATGCCTGCAGACCCCTCTCTCCGGGCTCCTCTCGCCGCCCGACTCCCCCAGCCTGCAATCCAAGCTCTTCCTCACGGACGACCCGGCCCTCGTCGTCCTCTACCGCCAGCTCCGCGACAAGTCGCTCCAGACGCTCCGCGGCGCGCTCGCCGTCACGCCGCGCGCCGAGTGGGAGTTCCTGGTGCACACGGCGCGGCTGTACGAGCGCATGGGCTGCGACCTGCTCGCGCTCGACCTCGTCCGGTCGTGGGAGTTCCTGGCGCCGCAGCAGCCGCGCGAGCAGCTGGGCCCGCTGCCCACCCGCCTGCTGCCGCACTCGAGCCACCACGGCCCGCTCAGCCCGGGTGCCGGCGCCGGCGCCACGTACGACATCGATCCGCGGAAGCTGCTGCGGCGGCGCAGCAGCCTGGTCGTCGCGGACTTGCCGGCGAGGGAGGAGGTGCGGAGCGCGTTGGATGGGTTCGTGGATGAGGTTGGTAGGGGTGGGGAGATGAACGGGGTGGCGAATGGGGCGGCGGAGCAGAAGAAGAAGCCGCCGCCGACGCAGTTTCATGAGCCGGATGCTAGTAGCCTGTTGGATTCGTTTGGGTTTTGAGGAGGAGGGGAGGGGAGGGTTTGTAAGTTGTGGTTTGGGGAAGGGATCCGTTGTAGATTACCCGAGGGCATTTGGAAAATGGCGTATTCTGGGCAGTTCTTTTTTTTTTCCTATCAGGGAGGTCGGAGCGTGATTGCTGGCCGGTGGGATGATGGAGACGTGTTCGATACCGTGAAGGATGAGATTGAGAAAGGATTTTTTTTCTTCTCTTCTACTCGTCTTGATGGTTATTTTTCGTGTCGTGTTGACCACGTCCACTCCGTCCACCACCTTTCCCAAGCGCCCAAATGACACAGCACAACCTCCCCTTCCCCAGTCTTGACGCCACCCGAACGGATGCACCGGAAATGTCCCACGTCTCCATTTCTCTCTCGTCACTGCTTTCCGTGCACGAGAGGAACAACCCGATAGCGCCCCCCAAAAGGCCTCCTCCCCGCTGATCAGGCCAGCGGAGTTGCGCGGGAAACATCGCCCGCTTGTCAGCCAGCCAGGCCTGCCGGTCTCCATGACTATCGCCCGCGCGCGCCCCCGACCGGCACGGTGCGGTGCGCTCCGGCCGCGCGACGCGGCTCGCCAGCCGTGCGGCTCAGGCCGGATGGGGCGGGTTTAAACTTTGCGGCGGCTTGCGGTGTCTGGGCGGCTGGTCTGGATGGGGGTCGTGACGAGGGCTCGCTTGGGGGTTGCGCGGGTGGCTGGGGGGATGGGGGGTATCGTGGGAGCGCGGTCGCTGGGGTGGGCGGTGATGCGTTCCTAAGCTCTTTTTCTCACGCTGCGAGGGCGGTGCTCGAGACGGGGTTCGGCCGCTTTGGCGCCGGGGATGTGGGCGGGCTGCTACGTCCGTTGAGCTCAGGCGATGGAGGAGGCGCTGCGGGTGATGGGTTTGGTTGTGCGTTGAGTCAGTTTTGATTGATATAGCTCCGGATGTAGCGAGGTGTTGCTATGTCCGACGAGTGGTTTGTGGAGTGTGGAGGAATGCCAGATGGAGAATAGAGAGTGATGTGGAGCAAAATTGGAGTATATTCGACTTGATGTTCTACGCGTTTGTGATCTCTTGTTCTTGCAGTATCAATGGATACTTTTCTCTCGTTGCTCCATGGGGTTTTCTTATCAGATTTTGGGGTATGGGGACTGTTTCATTGGCTCCAATTGACCTGACGTCTTTCTAACGCATTGGCACCGCTCTAGACCTAATCAGTTGGCCGTTAGTTGTCCTTTACGGTGAGCGGTAGTAGCGACAATAGGAGAGCGGATGATCTGATCAGGCGGGGGAGAACAATGGGGAATATTGAACCGCATTTCTGTTATGAACGCTTAGATCGGATCTTGGTGTAAGCGTCTTCTGGGCCAAGTATAGACACGCGGGCATCAATGGCTGATAACTGGTTCGTCGTCGAAGCACGGTCCCAGGGAGAGAGGCATTTGTTTGCACGGGATGCGAGATCTGCCATTTCCTTCTAAGCGAGATGGCTAGGCAGCAAGTGCTTTTGCTGATCACGTCTAGATGGTCGGTGAAGGCGGTAGCGCTGTGGTTCTTAATGATGCGTTGGTGATAGCGGCGGGCTATAATTGATAGCGTCGCGTATAGTTTCCAATGGCCTACATTTGACTTACTCTGTTTATAGCCGGGTCACTGGACGAGGCATTGCGCATCGTATGGACGATTTGGCAGAGCTTGTGTGCGTTGCTTGGCGAGCTTGAGCTCGGGGCCAGGCATGTGAAAGGTAACTACGGCCGGCAGCAAACAGGATTGCGATGGGGCGAGTGATTGGCGAGGTGATGGGCGGATGTGATTCAAGGGAGCAGCTCCAGCAGAGCGGGTCCTTTCGGGTTCCTAGGAAAAAATTCGCAGAGGCCGTTGCTCGTTCCTTTCTCGCCCTTCCCGACGCCGCGGCCGCACTCGTCCGAGCCAGGCTGCGTGCTCCCCCATTTCGTGGGCTCATCAGTCGACGCATCGGTGGAGTCGGGGAAGCGGCCGGGTTCGCCGGATTGACGAGCTCTGAGCATGGCGGCGTCTCTACTCTGCGCGGTGGGGAGCATGTTTGAGCATTGCGCCTACCGTCTCTCCACTCGAGCGGCGGGAGGAAAGAGATTTCCGGAGACGGTCAGCATTGCTTTTGCTCGGAGAGGAAAGTGGAACAGGGCTGAGGAGGCCGGAGCACATGGAGCAATAGGGAAGGTCTGGCAGCCTTGGCCATATTGCTTGTCTCACGACGGCCCCTGGCGGCGGCATGGTGGAACCGTCAGCGCGGAGACGTCTTGAAACCTCCTCATGCACTCTGTTTGAGCGGCGATTGACGGGACGCGCACGCAGCGGCGGATGGGATGCGCGAGGTGACGATGACGGGGAGTGTTCGTGCTGATCTGCGATCGTCCTTAATTTCCTCGGCTGTGGCGTTGTCGCCGTGGCCGCGGCTTCCGGAAAACTTCTCTGCCTCCAACATCACTGCAGCCGCCCCAGTCGCCAATCGGCAGCCTGCGCTGCGCCGCCACTCGCGCTGCCTCGGAGCTCGCCCGCCGCACTGAGCCTCCCCGGATTGAGCTTAGATCTGGCGGCTGGCGGCTGGCGGCCGGCGCCTGGTTTCCGCCCTCGACATCAACGACCCACCGCGGAGCACCTCTCCCATCCAATGCTGCGCACGCTGGCATGCAGCGTAACCCTGCAGCCTGCCTGCACCTGACCGGTCGGTCCTTCCATCGTCGGCTGCCAGAAGGCCTGCCTGGCTGTCGGATCGCCCTGGGTCCACATGTGTGACGCTGGCCCGCCGTGGATCTCGCGTGCCGCCCTGCCGCCCTCAAAAGGAGCTGCCGATCACTGCTGCGGCGGCTGCTGTTCAGGAACGCCCGGGCTCTGGACATGGTCCTCGGCGCCGTTTATTTTGCACGGCACGCTCCTCGCGGCAGCCTCCCGGGCGATAGCTGGGCCATGCGCCGCGTGTGGACGACGACTGTGCAGCTGAGAGGCGCGACGCGTCACAGCAGCTCTGTCCAGTGTCTTGCTATGGCCACGAGAGGTCCCACCGTGCTCGCCCACGGTGTTGAGGCCAATTGGACGCGACTGTGGGCTCGACTGCGCGCTAGCACCACCGTTTTCGGACCGAGCACGTCTGCCGTCGCGACGGATCAGGCAAACGGGACATGGCGAAGCGGCTCGTAGCGCCCTGCCAACCCGAGACTCGGGCTGCGGCCCATTGCAGGCCGACGCAGGTACAGCGCGGGTCGAGATTGCGTCTGCCGCGTCTTCCTTCCAGTCCTCAGGAGGCCTCTGTTCCTGTGCCGATGCTCATGCTCCCGCGCCGCAGCGTAATGTCCGGAACACTGGGCCTGCAATGGCCCAGGCACGCAACCATCGTCCTGCCTTGCCTAGGGTCCCGTGGCAAACCATGCCGTAGGGATCACGCCGCCGCCGCCCTAGGCCGCAAGGGATGCGGCGATGATCGCAGGGAGCCCGCTAGCAGGGTGTGCACGCAGCACTCTCACGTCGCCCGTCTATGCCGTTACAGCTGTCTCTTACGCATCCACCGCGGCCAGGGAACAGCCTGGCGGTGCCGTCTTTGTACCACTGCATGCAGGGCAGGGTCGCTCAATTTATCCCGGCTGTCCCTGCACGCTGAGATCCAGCGACGAGCATCTGCCCAGGCCGGAGCCAGGTAGACGGTTCCCGCAGACTTGAATCCTGACAGTCGTGATCCGGAGTTTTGGCACGAGGCCGTCTAGACCATGCATCCTCTTGATCCTTCCTTAGAGGGTTTTCCGAGTTTGTCGAACGGTCAGGGCATCGCACACCTCACCGACAGAGCAGTGCCAGCCCCGGTCCCGTATACAAGTCTGAGCTCCACCACCCTGGCACATAAGCATTGCTCCCTCTCCCACTCGCTACGCTCGGCGCTCGAGCCCCACCCCCGGGTCTTTCATTCTTCCCGTCCTCGTTCCCACCCATCTCTAACGACCCCCCTCCTCCGCTTCGTCTGGAGTCCGTTTAAGCCCGCCGGTCCCAGTTCCCCAAGTCTGGAGCCGCCCGCCCGCCGCACCACCCACCTTTTGACTTCCGGACTACATCATCAGATCGCCAAACCTCGACCCGCCGCTGTGCGTGCGACACATCCTCAGTGATCCATTCGGCGACAGGCCCAGCAAGCTTCCTCAGGTCTACGAACCGGCTCAGACCACCTATTTTGCATCATGACGATATTCGTGGATAACGCGCCGCACGTGGCCGGCACAATCATCAGCATCACGATTCTCGCCTTCACCATGTTTGCGCTGCGGGTGTATACAAGATTAAAGGTGGCGGCCTGGGGAATTGATGATTGGTGCATGACAGCAGCTACAGTAGCGTCCCCGCCCTCCATGCCCTGTCTCCATTTACTGACCCGCCAGGTCCCTTTTGCCATCCTCTCAGCGTCATGCTTGGTGGCCGCTTTCAATGGTGTCGGTGTTCACAAGCAGAGATTTGGGCAGCCGGGTGATCCAAACTACAAGTACCAAGAACTGGGCCTTAAGGTACGGCACGCCTGCGGCGAGTCACAACGGCAGCAGGCTGACAGACGCAGTGGTTCTTTATGTTCGAGGTGTTCTACTGCGTCGCAATCATCCCAATCAAGCTCAGCATCGCGTTCCAGTTGATCCGCATTGCCCAGGGACGCAAGCCCTTCGTCTACAGCCAGTATGTGGTGGCGGCCATGTTCACGACCATGAACGTCATTGCCGCCTTCTACATCATTTTCCAGTGCAAGCCTGTCTCGTAGGTCTTCCCCGCGCCCGCACGCCCAGCAACACGATGCACTGACGGCCTGAGCAGGTGGGCGTGGAACACGAACCAGCCGGGAGGATGCAACGACGCGAGGATTCTCACCGACATCTACTACGCGACGACGGCAGTCAACATCGCAACCGACTGGTTTTCGGCGTTCATGTAAGTGGTTGGGGTGCGGTTAAGTGCCGCGACTCAGGCACCGCGGCTAACGAGTCATCAGGCCCATCCCGCTGCTGTGGAACGTGAAGCTTAACCGCAACGCCAAGATCTCGGTTGGCGCCATCCTGAGCTTGGGTATCTTGTGAGTTGATCCTGGAGAGCGAGATCTGGGGCAGTCGATGCTAACTGCGTCATCCAGCGCCTCGCTGTCGGCGTGCATTCGTCTCAAGTACACGGTCAACCTGCAGAACTCGACCGACTACCTTTGTGAGTCCCCTGCGGACAGCCGGGGTTCGACAGCGCCGCTGCGCACGCATTTGCTGACATTTCTGCCCAGATGCCATTTCCGACATCCTGATCTGGGGCTACGCCGAGAACGGCATCGGCATGATCGTCGGCTGCGTTGGCACGCTTCGTCCTCTCTTCCGCAAGGTGCTGCACCTGGGCGGCTCCGAGAGCGATCCCTCGACGCCGCGCTACGGCCTCAACAGCCAGAAGTACGCCACCGGAACCTTCCCGAGCAACGCGCGCCGCACCTACAAGGACCTCGACACCACGTACGAGCTGGAGGACGGCAACGGGAGCTCGGCAGCGTCGGCGGCCGACAAGTACGGAACCACGACGCACGAGACGCAGATCAAGGCTGGCTACGAGAGAGACGGGAGCCTCCACAGTGACTCGGACAGCCAGAAGCAGATCCTGGACGAGTCGGGCGGCATCATGGTGCACTCGCACGTGCAAGTGTCCCGGGAGTAGAGTGCGTGTAAAAGTGCGGGTTTTTTTTTGCTTGGCGTAGCGGTATGTCACGTTTTGCTGCGATCCGGGGGCTTTCCCAGGGGCTGGAGCTGGAGCTGGAGCACCAGGCGCATTTGGAGTGCTGCATCGGGCACCGTTCTTTTTGGAAACTTAAAAGATACCACGACGTAGGTTTTGTAATAGGGAATAGACTCTTTTGTCCAAAGCCGCCGGCACGTCTGCACAGCGCATGGCCGCAAACACGCCCCAACCAGCACGCCGGGCTCAGTCGGCACCAGCCCTGCGGCACCACCCCAAACCAGCGTCCCCAATGCGAGCGGGCACCACCCAGCGCCAGCAGCCTCATACACTCCGTTTTCCCAGAGCGAGTCGTTGCCAAGACTTGCATTGAACAGCAGGTACGCTACCACCCTCCGCAGCCCCCAAAGCGGCTTAGATCACCACCGCCGCATGCTCCATCGACCCATTCTCTAACGCACGCATAACACCCATCCAGCTATAGGCGCCCGTCACGTGGGCCGCAACGCATGAATGAGGGGTCCTTGTCTCCCGCCGTCGACGACACATCTTCGCAGCCAAACCCCCAACACCCAACCAACCTGCCTCGTCTCCCGCCGGCACGCCCGCCCCTTTAATCAGCAAACCTTCTCGACAGCCCGCCCGGCCCGAGGCGAGCGTTCGTTTTTCCCGGCGCCATCTGGATCGGCGGCCGCCACGGTTTGCCCTCCCGTCCGAGCGCAGCAGCGCCTGCGCCTGCGCCGGCGACCCGACCTGACCGGGCCGCGCCGGGCCTGAGGTGGCGCGAGGGCGTGGCTGGACGTCCGTTTGCCTGCTCGACCGGCGATCCTGGGCGGGTGGAGACGTCTTCGCCACCGTCGGCCCGTCCCCGAACGGCGCTGCGGTGTCCTGGTCGCGAGCGAGAGGGGAAGAAGCAGTCAGGCGAAAGCAGCGGCAGCGGAACACGCGTTTGCCAGCGGCGGCGCCTGGACGCCGTGCCTGCGTCTCGCGGCATCGTCCGCCTTCCCCCGAGCAGGGATACGGCTGCCCCGGCCGTCGTCGCCGTCTAGCCCGACAAGATTGATCTGTGGCGGTTGGATTGAGCCGCAGGAGCGGTCCGGAGCGTTTACACGCCACGTCGGTCCCGAATCGATTGGGCGACGCAGCGCACGTCCGACAACGAGCAGACTTCGCATGCGCGTATCGCGAACGCGCGAGTGAGGTGCGAGAGATCTGCTGGGCGGTTACCGAGGACCTGGCAGTACTGTGCTGCGATATACTGGTGCACTTCGAGGCGTTGAGGCGTGCTGGATGCGTCACTGTTTCTCTGGATTTGCATCCTGCGACGGCGCGGACTGGGATTCGTAAATCCTTGCCTCTGGATCTTCGACATTCACGAGCATATCTATTCACGGAACTGATGTCTGGATGGTAATGCATCAGGCGTAACGAGGCAACAAGACGACGTTCATTCCACGACTGCCGTGCAGTCAACGACTCTTCCAACGACCCTTACGGCTGGCTCAGCTGTGCTCTGCAGCCCATTTACATTCGACCTATCCTTTCCATCGACATTACATTACGACTGCGTGTTGTCCACGCCTTACTTTCACGACAAAATGCCATCAAGAGCCACCACCACCACCGACAGGACCAGTTTCCACACCCTCCCCCGCGCATCGAGCTGCCCTCCCTCCCTCCCCACCTCCCCCAA
>RKSS01000705.1:35618-49452 GCA_009829855.1 Neofusicoccum kwambonambiense | reverse complement strand
TGGGGGAGGGTTGGAGGGAGGTCACGGCGGCGGTGGGGTCTGGTATGGATTGGTGGATGGGTGCTTTGGAAGACGCGTGAGAATGGGCGCGGCGGCGTGGCCAGAATCTCATGTGAAAAGGTGGCGGGGATTTGAGACGCCAGCACTGAAAGATACTGGAGACGGGCGCGGCGGCAACGTGGGACAGGCGAATGGGGAGAGCAGCGGCGGCAGTGGGAGCCGCGGGCTCTGCATGGCAACCAGATGTTTATGTACATTCAGAACGTCAGACGCTGCGCGGGGCGGGCGGACATTCCTTGGCGCCGAAGCAATGACGCGGGGCCAGGGCGCGCCGCCGAAAGGGTCCCGTCCAATCCAATCCACGCGCGCCCAGCCGCGGCAAGCTTCCTTCGACGCGACCACCTTCACCAACGCTCGCGACGGCCAATTCACCAACATGGCTGGCGCAAATGGCGAAGGTCCGTCGGGCGGCATTGTCCCTGCCCTAACGTTCCACATCGACCCTCGCGACATCGCTCCGCTCATTGGCCACGGCCCTAAGAATATCCGCCGCCCACAGGTAAGCGTGTTTGAATGTTCGCAAAGCTGGTCCGCAGAGCTTGCAGCTAACTCCGCATTGGTGCATCGTGAAGGAGATTGCCGAGTTCTCCTACGACGAGGACCGCAACATCCACTTGGATGCACGTTCCCTGGCGTACTACTACCCGCCTCCCGATGACCCGGACGGTCCACCTTTCTTGTACCTTGACCGCGGCCTTGAGTCCTTCCGCAAGACCGACGATAGCGTCGATGAGCACCTTGTCGGCCTTCTCGCCGCCATCATGGAAATGGAGAAGAAGCAGAACGCAAAGATTGACACCCACTTCATCTCCTATCGTGGCATGATGACCAACGTAAGTGCTATAAATGTTAATCTCAATCTTCTTGTAAATATCTCAGCTGACCATCATTTACGTAGCTGCTTACGATGGGGTTCTCCAGGCTGGATGAATGGGTAATGAGTGCGACTTTCTTCGATGTAAGTCAATCTCCAGAGATTTATGACACAGCTACTTATCTTGTTTGCACAGGGCACGGTGTAGGTACTACCTATTCTTCTATTATCATAAACCTAGTTCATAAAGCTTGCAATGTGCCAGCACTGATACCCTCCAGCTTCATCGAAGAGGACAAGTCTGCGAAGGCCGCTGCCAAGGAGAGGCAGAGGTCGCGAGACAAGGGACCGGACATGTCCTACTTCTACGGTAATTATTTCAAAACTCCCTTACTGTTTTACGTGTTAAATCTTCAAAAGGCTTCAAGTTCGAGACACTCTTCACCATTCCGGACACCTGGGACAATGTCACTCGCGAGGAGATCGAGAACCGCGACGACAAGCCTGTCAGCAACTTCGCCCAGTACTGCTCGATCGTTAAGACTGGTGTTGGCAACATGGGGATTGTGGTCGGTGGAGAAGTTGACTCAGGTAGGCCCAATCCATCTTCCGACGCACCTCACCAGTCAAGCTGACCTGCGTACCATAGTCTGGGATGACAAGGTCGAGGGCCGTAAGAACCAAAACTACGTGGAGCTCAAGACCAGGGTGTGCAACAATTTCTCGCACCAGAGCGACAAGGACAAGGAGAACTACGAGCGCAAGCAGATGAAGTACTGGGCTCAGTCTTACCTGATCGGCTGCCCGAAGATCATCGTAGGAAGGCGTAGCAGAGACGGCCGTCTGATGTTGCCCGTAGAACAGCTGACCACCATGAACATCCCTACCGATGTTAGGAACTCGACTCACATCTGGGATTCCGTGCTTTGCGTACAGACGCTCAACGCATTCCTTGAATGTAAGTCGAGCACTGTCAGCTGGCAATACAGAAGACTGACCACCAATAGGGCTCTACAACCAGCTCAAGGACACGTCTGGCGTCTGGCAGCTGGCCAAGAGGCGCAACGAGATGATTGTTCACCTGATTCGTCGTACCGCAGAAGGAACGGAACAGATACTCACGGACGAGTTCAAGCAGCACCGCTGCGAGCTCGCTCGTGCCCGTCTGTCGGAAGCGGTCGACAAGTGCCCGACATACTATGAATGATCGGGTAGAATGGGTGGCATCTGGGCTGGCGTTCAATGGCGGACAATGTGGCATTTGCACGGCGTAGGGGTATACCAAGCTGCACCCCACGACTCGCCTTCTGGCAGTCGATTCGGGATTTCGACCTGTTCAAAGTCCAAGTGATCATGTGCATGTGAATACTGACCACGGGCCGTCGAAGCATTCACCCGAATACAGACATGTCAAGCGCAAGACTGCCAAAACCATCCGGGCGAACGCATCAACTCCCACCCGAGAAACCTTGTACATCCGAATAAGACAACACACTTTCGCGTAGAGAGAATCAATAGTTCGTCGTGTCGATCAGCGCGTATTCCCGTTTCTCATTTTCTTTTCCTGCTGCAAAAGCGGCTGATGAGAAAACAAAACCGTGGTTGATGATGATGGTCTTCAGCTTACGGCCGCAAACCCCGTACCCAAAGCAAACGGAAAAGAAAGAGACATGGATGGAACCAAACGACACGACAAGTGCGGGGCGCAACGGGAATGAGGCAGAGACAAGCGAACACGAATGCGATGCGAGCGACTATCGAAATATGTCTATCATTATAGGTTTGTTGCTGTGCTACCCTTTTTTCTTTTCTCCCACCCGTCCGTCCATCCCCCAATCCTTATTTTCAAGGGGATCGCGTCAGCTGCGCTTTTTTTTACGTACTTCGTCCCTGATCATCCCCTTTTTCCTCTTTCTATCTTCACTGTGTAAGCGAGCAACCCCCCGTTTTTTCGCGCAAGCGAGAGACAACGAGAGACGCGTCTGTCGATCCAAATCCGCGTGTCTGCCTATAGCACGGCTACTCCCGTTTATATCAATACTCTGCATGGCCAAGCGGTTGTTGGTCCGGCGTTTTTCTATGTTTAGCATGACCATTGCTGCGGTGGGGCGCCCGAAGCGTAGCGAGCGAGAAGAGATCGAAAATAGTAGCGTTAAGATGTACAGGTTGAGATTGCTATTATCGATAGCGGCGGGTCTCGTTATTATACACGGGTATAGCAGGAAGAGCCTCTTCGGATATTGGAGATCTCTGATTGGCGAGGGTGGGTACGGTTAGGAGTGCAAATGCAGGAACAGTGTCCCGCGTCCGTGGACGAGGGGAAGGGGCCGTCAACGGCGTACGGGCTTGCCATCTCGCTACCTGGCGGATGGGAACAAGCCGCGGGGCCGGCGGGAGGCCGGATGGTTGCATTGAGTCGAGGGACGCACAATGCAAGGTCGGGGAAGCTGGAGGGTCAGGCTGCGGTTAGCTAGTGGTCCTCAGGTAGGAAAGAGAGGCTCGCCGCGAGTCTCCGCAAGCATGACGTGGGTGGTGTGAGTGGCGGCTTAAGGCAAGCAAAGGCAGGCAGACGTATAGGCAGACAAGAAAAGGCGTGCAGTTCTCCGGGCCGGCAGGGAACAAGAGGCTCGGAAGAGGTGCCGTACAGGTACGGGATGTGCGGGTGCGAGAGCGACTCTGGAAGAGAACGTGGAGGACACGGCGAGGAGACGCCGACCAAAGGACCGAAGATTGATGACGTACGCGCGTACTTTTTCTCTTACTCTTTTTCTCTGTCGGCCTACTTGCTCTTTCTTGGTGTTGTAGGACAGGTTCTGCTGCCGTGCCGTGGCTCTCGCCGATGATCGAATCGGTGGGGAGAGGGGCGCACGTTAGGCGAGCTTGCCCCCTTCGCCAGCTCTCGACACGATACGCGATTCATCAAGAGTGGGCGGGTGGGTTCGTGGATGTGACATTGTCTCCGCAAAGAGAAGGAGGACGGTCCTGTAGGATCGCCCGAGTGGCGGAGTGAAGGACGACGACAACGACTACGACGGTGATGAGCCCAAAATAATGCCGCGCTCGAACGATGAGTACGTTGGGTACCCATCTGGGCAAGTGAGCACTCTATGGACGCTCGGACAGGGGGTTCGGGGAAAAAGAACAGTGGCGGTCACGATGACTCTCACCTCTCATGCGGTGGTTGCATCCGCATAGCCAGCGGCGGCGCCCTTTTCTCGGGGGCATCTTTGCCCACTTCCCCGGCGGTGAGGTGAGGGGGGCAGACGTCTCCATAGAGTCCGGAGAGCAGTTCCTGCAGCTCCATGGAGTTAGGTGGAGTGGCCGGTGCTCCTGCTGGAGCCATGCAGGATGTACCGAGTCGGCAATCCGCAACGCGGCGCAACGGCAGCGGCGATGGGCACGCTGCTCATCAATCAGCAGCAAGCAGCCCACAGACCACCGATCTGGAGCGCGCCCGCTCAGCCGCTCAGGGTTGGACAAAGTCGACAGGGTCTGCATGCAGCGTGTGTCAGTCCGTCCTGCTGCTCAAGTCAGGTACCAAGGTGGCTCCAGCCTGCATGCATCCGCCCCACCGCGGTGCCCACATGCTGTACCCAGATCCACCGGCTTGACTAGGGACGCTGCGGCAGGCGTGCTGACGAAAACGCAGCAGCAAAGCAAGGCACAGAGCGCAGCGCAGCGCGGGCAAAGCAACGCAGCGCGGGCAAAGCAAGCAGGCAAATCAAACCAGCGCAAACGCAAGGCCGGCAAATCACGCAGAATCCAGACAACACCAACGGCCGGCTCCACACTCGCGCAGGTGCAGTGAGACACAGAGAGAGCGAAAAAGCACGTGCAGCGAACACCGACCTCTTTCCCATCCTTCTTGCTCCCCGTGCGCCTTCTGCGCTGTTGCTTTGCGCATTTTCGCATTGATGGCACAGACGCTAATGCAAGGTACGCAGGCAGCGTCCATGTCTAAGATGGAGAACGATGCGATGGGCCCCACTCGCCGTTCCTCCCTCTTCCCCCCAACCTGGCTGGAAGGCCAGAAGGAGCAGCAAGCACCACATGCCAAGGGCCCGCCAGCTGCGTATCCTACTCAGCGCCCTTGTCCGCCTCTGCCAACCCACGGCACACACTGCCATAACACCAGGCACACGGGCCAGCGCGTTGGCTCCACGGGACTGGACTGGACCCCGTTCGAACGGCTGAACGGCGGGCGGCGGCGGCGGCGAACGGCGACGGGACGAGCGAAGCAAGTTGTAAAGTGGCGCTGAGGCCAACCATGCGCGCGAAGCAAAAGAGCAAGCAAGCGCAGCCGCAACACCGCAAGTGGTGGCGCGGCGCGCGGATCACAGATCACTGTGTCGTCAGGCTCCCTCCAGGTCCACCCCGGTCCCCTGCCCGTCCGCGCCGGCTGTTGCGCAGCAGAAAGGCGCGCGCAAGTGCTGGCTGACGAGCGGGCGGCGCGCATGAAAGATCGTCGTACTCGGCCGGGCTCCGCGCTCCCACACACGCTACCGGACGACCTGACAACCGTCTCCGCTGGTGGCCGCCGCCGTCGCCGCCGCACCGCCGCCGGCCGAACGTGCGGATGTCCATCTATGCAGGGAACCGCGAGCGAAGAGCGGTACCGACGGCTGCTAGCGCGAGGTGTATTCTGCCTTGGTGTGTTGTCGTGAACTACGTCTGTGTGCCAGCCAGCCACTTCCCCGAAACCTATCTACCCACCTCGGCCTGGACCCTTCTTTCGTGCCGATACTCACGATGCTTTGCTGGTGGCTCGCTCATGGCTCCGCTTGCCGGCCGGCGTCGTAGCCGTCGCGCTGGCGGCCTCGCGCGCTCGTGCTCGCGCGTTGTGTCAGCAGCAATCATCCCTCTTCCGGCACCCGGAAGCTCGAGCGTGCCGTCGGCTGGGTCTTTGCGGCGGACACGGACGAGAGCGAGCGTGAGGATGCGGTGGCCAAGGCAGCCAGTTACCCCGTATGGAGGAAGCCTCCGTAGCGAGGTCGACGACGACAACGAACGACAACTCGACATTTTCGAATTGCGTTCGCCCAAAGCAGTAATAGAATCGAGAGACATCTGGCGAGTCAAGGCTGTGCGCGGCGTCATCATCACCTTCCACTTCTCTCCTCGCTCTGCTCCGGGGAACGTCAGACGCCGCAGACGCAAGCCCAGGAGCCGCACCGACGTGCAGCGAACGCCATCGACCCACATCTGTTCATCGTGGTCCGCTTCACCATGTCCCCTCTCGCCCCCGACAGATGGCTCGAGCGGCCAGATGGCAAGCGTCATTTCCAGGGTGTCCTCTCACCGTTAAGGTTCTTCCACGGACTTCTCGATCGTGGCAGGGGGGACCTTCCGCCGAGTAAGGTCCCTAGACCCTTCAACAACTCGATCCTCTACTATCGCCCCATAAGCTGACTGTGGCGACGGCGGCGGCGGCAGAGGTAATATCGAGCTGAGCGCCGCCGCTTCGAGGCATCTGTCTTACTTTTCCGCCGTCCTGTGGCTCTCGCCGGACGGTTTGACTAATTCGTTTTGCTCTCTGTGGAGCGCTCAGAGCAGCGCTTTGATGAACGGTGTAGTACGCATGTGTAGACGGTTGCATGTCTTGTGCCTAGGACCAAGGAACCTCGCCACCGCCTTGCCGTTTGGGCAGATGCACGCTGCACGTCAAGCAGGCATCCGGCAGCAAGAAGCAACGAGCACGCTCGATCCGGCAGCGGGTCGTCGGCGGGCTGTGGCTTGATCAGCGCCGTCAACGAACGCAAGTCGCACAGGAACTGTTGCGGGCTGCCGGCGCGGCGCAGAACAAAAGCAACGCGCGGGTCCGCCGCTTTGGGGAGGGTCGCGGGCAGTTGCTTCTGCTGGAGGTTTCGGTCAGCCTGCCATGGCTGGGGGCCCGTCTCTCCACGGCCGTGCCTGGCGGGGCGGCGCGTGCGCATGCAGAAAGAAGGGCGCGGGTCTCGATCGCGCGTGGGTGGAGCCCTGAAATTGGCTTGGAGTGCAACGCCCGACGGGCGTATATTGCGAAAGAGGGAACCCCTCTCATGGGGAGCCGGGGACGCTCGCGTGGGCTAACCCCGCAGGCAGGGCACTGGGCGCGTTCGTCGCTGGCGGCCGGCCGGCAGGCGCGCTGGGCTGGTGGAAGGCATGTGGAAGCTGCAAAAAAGCGCAGGCGAGCCCGGGCGGCTCTTAATGTGAAACTGTAGCTTGCGCGTGATACGAGGATGGCGCTGGCCGCTCTGTGATCCGACGCAGGCGGGGTGCGGATCTCTCGTTCATCAAACTCGCGCTTCCGCGCACCGTCCGGCCTGGCCCTGGCCCTGGCCGCTCAACCGGGCTAGGCCGACTCGTGCGCGCAATTGCACACTGATCGTCGCATCATGAGATACTTTGGGCGACTTGGGCGCGGGCAGAGCTGAGCGCGCGCGCGCCCACCTGTCCCCAGGACTGCCGCCGGCCAGCGCGCGCGGTCGGGCGTACCGTGGTGCGTCTTCGGTGATTGGGCGTGGAGCCCGTTGGGGCCCGTTGGGGGATCGGCGGCGGGCGCGGGCAGAAGTGGTGGCCGGCCGGATGCGATCGCGATGCTCGTGGGCGCGCGAGATACCTGCCATGTCAGCGGCACGACACATCGCATGGTGTTGGGCGGAGCGCAGCGGCGCGGCAGTTGGCCGCGCGCGGGATGAACCTCCTTCGACGTCGCCCGCTGATCGAGCGCGCGCGGGCCCCAGGGGACTTCTTCCCGCGGCGCGCACCCGAACCCGATGCCAGGCCCGTCTTTCTGCACGCGCCGCCAGCCAGTGAGCGTCGCCGATGCGCCCGTCGCAGCGTCCATCTGTAACTGCAGATCTTCTGCCCTATGGGGAGCAGCCCGCCCTTCCAGCCTCTGCGCGCTTCCTCGTGCTGATGCCTCAGGAAGCGAGGCCGCTGTGGCAGTTTCAGCCCGCAACCTACTTCTCGACTGGGCTGCTGGCGCGCCCGGAAATGGTGGTTTGCCCGGCCGCGCACATGGCATTCGTGCCGGATTTGTCAAAACCTCGATGAGCCCTGCGGAATCGAGCCTGGCCTCGCGCCCACGAGCCACTGCCTCATGTGTGATCGGCCCGGAGGCTGGAGCCGCTCGTGGTGTGCTGCCTTCAAACCTCGCCGCGCGCTCGGCTTCCCTGGCCACGGGCGTTATGCAGCGGAATGGCCAGCCGCGCTCGAGGTCCGTCCACTGGCTTTCTAGGGACGAGCCGGCCAATGCGAATCATGATCGGCCTCATGGATGCGCCCACGGCGAGTCCAATCACCGAGCCGGCGCCAGATGCGCGAAAAGGTGTGGCCAGCGCGCCTGCAACCTCCCACCTTCGCGCAGCGTGCCTTGGCACGACTACAGGCCGACAGCGCTTGACCGATCACGGGAGCGCGCGCGTTGGACGGGGCGACTCAGTGCGGTCTGCGATTGACGCCCATGGGCTGGGCGTGCCAGCTGGCCGGCCGTCTTCTTCTTTCTTGTGTCCCCGTCAGACAATGTCTTGGGTAAGCGCGTGGAGCCTCACGGTTCACGGTCCCGGGGCGCTGACTCGCTGCGTCCGTCGGGGAAGCAGGCTCGTGGGGAGACGAATATCATGGCCTGATGGCGGTTGCTGCCCCTGGTTGGACGGGCGAACGTGCAGGCTGCACGGGGCGGAACGGCGGTGACTGACGGGGGTGAAGCGCAGCGATCGCGCAGCGCGAGGCAGATGACAGATGCATTGGGCGCTACTAACGTAGCCGCAGTTGCGTTATTGGGGTGGCTGGCTTGGTGGTGGTGATTAGCAGCTTACGGGCAGCTCCCGCGGCCAAGGGCAGGCTGTGTTTCAGCGAGGGAGATCAAACGGCCGGAGGTGCTGTGCTGCTGCTGCTGCCGCCGCCGCTGCCATTGTTCCTGCGTCGACGGCCTGCATGGCCCGCTCGATTCAGCGGGCGCCGGCCAGCCACACCTACATCACCACCGCGCCCGCGGGGTGTCGCTGCCAGCATGCAAGGGGACGGAGTCGGAGTCGGTGACGGGCAGGCCCCAGCGCCGTCAGTGCTGGCGGGCGAGGTGGGCGGCGCGGGCGGCGTGGACGGCGCTGGAGGAGGTGAATTTGCCGACGCCGACGCCCCCCTCTGCGCGCGTGTATAGAGAGAGCCATGACTGGCCGTCGCCAGGCGCGCAATACGTGCCGGCGATATTGTTGCTGGCCGGAGTCTGCCCTGAGTCTGCCGCGCGCGCACCGATACGGATGCTCGTGTAGGGACCAGACGGAGACGGGAGACGGCCTGGCTGCGTGATCAGTCTGGCGGCGGGTCCGGCACGTCGCGCGCGCGCCCATCCTGCCTGCTGAGCGATCCTGATCCTGGCGGCGCCGGAGCCGATACGGTGCAGTGCGGTCACAGTGCTGGCCTGGCGGGCAAGGCATCAGGCTTTCCGCTTTCTGCTCGCGTACAGCGCCAGAGCGCTAAGCGGGCGCGGGCAGACCCCCCGCCGGCCTGGGTCGCTATGCGCGCAGACTATCGAGAATAATGCCAGCTGCTAGAGGCGCTGCTGCTATAGCGGCGCGCTGTGGTGTCGCTTGCGCCGGCCAGCGTGGGACTGCGCGCCGGGCCCGCGACGTCAGGCTGGCCGCCCGCCGGCTGCCAGGCTGCTGGCCGGCGCAGAGGGCGCGAGTAAGACGCCATTCCGCGGCCGCCACCTCCATTCCAGCCGGCCACCAGCGCTGCTTCGCGCTTGCGATCGCTATTCGACGGCGGGCCAGCCACTCGCAGGGGCCTCGCAGCGACCGGGATCTGGCGGCGCGCGCTCGGCGACGGAGGCCTGCGTGGCTAGGTACAGCGATAAAAATATCCGCGCTGTCGCAGCTAGCAGTGCTAATCTCCTGAAACGCAGCGCTGACACACCTAAAGCCCTCGCTCCCCCCTCGACTGCTGTTTCGTGTGCGAACCCTACCATCACGCTCCCGCCTCAAGTTCACCCTCCCACCGCACTCGAGACTGCGCTTCCCACGCCCGAGGCAGGCCCTCGATTCAGTTTCTGTTCATTAACATATCTCAAACATCGCTCGCCGATTTCCTTCGCTTGCTTTGCTTCGTCTTGCGCTTCACCTCACGTCGTTCTGAGTGCTCCGCGAGCCATCAGCCGTCGCAACAAAGTCGCCGCGCATCCCCCGTCAATTTGCCCTGACGTCCCATCGCTATCGTCCGACCGGCCCACGACACAAACAGGTGGACAGCATGTACTCCACCGGCCACGCCGCCATGCCGCCTCCCGGGCAGGCAAGACAGGTCGCCCCCGAGACCTTCCTCCTCGACCAGGACGCGCAACAGAGCCTGCCGCCGGACGCAGTTGTCGCATTGCAGCAAGTAGATAATCGTACGCCCCGCGTTTCCAATTGCGCCGCATGAACATCGCTGACCCATATCCAGTCAAGTACTTTCTCATTTCTGCGCCAGTAGACTGGCAGCCCGACCAGTACATCCGCCGCTTCCTGCTCCCCACCGGCGAATACGTTTCCTGTGTGCTATGGTATGCACAACCCCCAATTGCGCGCCCCGCTGCGCATGCTAACGCGCTGTCAGGAACAACCTCTTCCACATCTCCGGCACCGACATCGTGCGATGCCTTTCCTTCAGATTCCAGGCCTTTGGCCGCCCTGTCAAGAACTCCAAGAAGTTCGAGGAGGGCATCTTCTCCGATCTGCGCAACCTGAAGTCTGGCACTGATGCGTCGCTCGAGGAGCCCAAGAGCGCATTCCTCGATTTCCTCTACAAGAACAACTGCATCCGGACACAGAAGAAGCAGAAGGTTTTCTACTGGTACAGCGTGCCGCACGACCGCCTCTTCCTCGACGCTCTGGAGCGCGATCTGAAGCGCGAAAAGATGGGCCAGGAGGCCACCACCGTAGCCGTTGCCGAGCCTGCGCTGTCCTTCGAGTTTGACTCCTCGCAGTCGCTTTTCGAGCAGCTGACCAAGGCGCAACAAACGAACTCGTCCTCCTTCAACACCAGCATCCAGACGTACTCGCAGTCCACCTCGCCCGTCATGCGCGCCATGGACTCAATGCCTCCGCCTCAGATGATCCCTCAGTCGATGCCCCCGACCGTGCCCGAGGAGCCTCTCCACCAGATGAACAGCTTCCACCACCAGCAGATGACCATGGCTCCGCCCACGAACGGCATGCACGCCGTGGCGAAGAGCCGCGAAAGGGAGTACACGCCGATCCCGTACGACCGCAATGGCATCCCATTGTCGCAGGTGCACCAGAGACACAGCTCCATGCCCGCATACATGGAGTACTCTCCCGCGCCGTCGTTCGTTTCGTCGCATTACGAGGACTATAGCACTCGTGGTATGTCCTTCGAGCCCATCACGCCTCCCCAGCACTCCATTGGGTTGGGCGCTGAGCCTGCATACATCGCGAATGAAGACACCGGCCTCTACACTGCAATTCCTGACGTTGGCCTCTCTACCAACTTCAACCCGCTCATGCAGCTGCCTCCGTCGAACATTGCCGCGCCGCAGTACGGCCAACGCCCATTCGCTCCCGGAAACGTTTACTCCGTCATCGAGGGCTCGCCGACGTACAAGCAGAGGAGGAGGAGGTCTTCGATGTCGATCGGCGGTGGCATTGCGGCGGTCAACGCAGCGAACGCAGCCAACCCGCACGCTGTTCACAGGCCGAGCGATCTCCGCAGGTCTGTCTCGAGCTCCGTGGTGCCTGTGACGGAGGCTGCGGATGAGGGTGGCCATGACTCACCCCAGAGCCTCCACAACGGCTACACGAGTGTCCAGCAAAAGCCCGAGGTCGCTGACGTGTCGAGGCACGGCACGCCGCTGGCTACCGTTGAGGGCAGCCCCAACCAGCAAGCGACTCAGATGCTGCCGCAGGATGACTTCTCCGGCTTGAACGGCGACTTTTCTGACCAGTCCCTCGCCCACAGCGCTGTTGTCAGACAAGCGCCCGGCGTCTTCCGCAGGGCCCGCAGCGCCACGATGATGGAGCTTGGACCGTACCCGCAGAAGTCGCACTCTTGCCCGATTCCCACTTGCGGACGTCTATTCAAGAGGTTAGAGCACCTCAAGAGGTAAGCGCCCACAGATCTGCAGTTTCATGTTCAGCGTGTGATTAACTCGGCGCTTAGGCACGTGCGCACGCACACTCAGGAACGCCCATACGTCTGCCCTCTGTGCAACAAGGCTTTCTCCCGCTCCGACAACCTGGCCCAGTAAGTTCTCTAAGCGACGATGCTAATTTTGGCTCAATGCTGACCGTGGCCCCCACAGACACCGCCGCACGCACGAGCCCCGCCAGGAGGGAGACCCAATCGTCAACTACAGCGAGGAGGAGGAAGACCAGGACGAGGGTCTCGGCTCCTTGGAAGAGGAGAGCCCCGAGGCCGCCCACGAGTACATGCCGTCCAACCTCTCCGTGGGAACGTCGCTGGCAGATCTGCCGAACCCGATGGGCGCCGTGACAACCATGGGCCAGACGCATCAATTGCTCGCTGCCAGCAACTTCTAAGTGCAGTCAGAAAGAGCATTGCATCGCGGCTGGCTCCGGCGTTCACTCTCCTTTTGTCATGCTTTTTAATCGCATATTAGACTACGTTCGGTTGGTTTTCCGGCTTCTGCATCGAAAGAGGTTCATATGCAGCATTTGCTGGAGGGGCCTGGGTGTTCTTGGGAATGGTCCGGCCCGGCGAGGCCGGAGGTCGCACGAGGAAGTCCCAGTAGGCCTGCTCATGACGCCATGACATTTTTATCCCACTTTGTTTTCTTTTTTTCTCAGCACACAGACAGTCCTTTCCGGCATCAGCGTCTGCGCGCGACTTCCACTTTTTTCCTTGCTTTCGATTTCTTCAAACTTCGTGTCAAATCCTTCTTGCTTTTTTGCCTTCGGCTGTTTGGAGTGGCAAAAATTTGGCGCAAAGCTTTTCAGGGTGCGGTGGATGGGTCGTGGTTCAAGTCGCGAGCATCTAGAGCGCTTTCTGTTTGTTTTTGTTTTCGACCCTCCCCCCCCTTGTTCGTTTTCATTTCTTTTTCTTATGGTTTTTGCGAACAGGTTTGTGGTTTTTTATCTTGCTGCGCGATTCCTTTGGGTGGAGATTTGCTATGGAGCTAGGATTGGGCTGTCTAAGGATATCGAGCGCGCCAGAGAGCTTCGCACGGAGACAGAGGGATGGGGGGCTGCGCTTCCGCTGCATATTTGTAGCGCGTTTATCCTCTATGGTCAGGGATTATGTATCATAGCTGCGGAAAGCTATATCTCATTTCTTATTCAATGAGCAAGTACAAAAAAACAGAATGTCAACTACACTGGACTACCTGACCTCTATTCCCGTGATGTGTCTGCCGAACCTTCTTTGAAATTTCAAGTCGATCCTGCCTTGATATGGGGAGTAAGTAGGCGAGCCTTTGAAGCGGGATGGGTGACAACCCCCAGCCACCGTTGGCCGCCGTGAACCAGTTGCCTGGGACTGGGGCGATCAGCAGCACAGGAAGCTGACTTTTTCACTTTTCCCTCCTCTTTCCTTTTCCTCAACGGCTGCGCCCACACGGATTAGTCCACACCTATTACCCGATGCTTTTCTTTTTCCTTCCTGCTAAGCCACACCGATTACTCGGGACGTGTGTGATCGGCAACCAACTTTCAACATCAGTCGAGCATGGGCGATTGACAAGATAAGATCATACAGTGGGAAAGCTCCCCTCCTCCTCGCCGCCTCTCGGCAATTGAAAGGAAAAGTATAAAGAAGCGGAAATACGCTTAAATTGCGCTTCGACAAATTGCGAGGCAGCAATATACTTAGGAGTCTTCTCCGCCGGCGTGGTGGTGTGTTAGAGGCGAAAAAGGAGGGAGGTGGAGGAAGGAAGCCGATAGCTCACATTCATGGAAGGGTATGCATTCCCGAAGATACGGGCCGGTTGATCGGTTACGTGGAGAGTAGTGGCAAGGTTGGGGAGCG
>RKSS01000705.1:8338-35548 GCA_009829855.1 Neofusicoccum kwambonambiense | reverse complement strand
TTCCATGTAGCACGATGAGTAACCCGCACAACTCGGCCTTTTTTTTTTTCGTGACAGATGTGGGAGAGCCATGCTTTGGTTCTCTCGTCTCTGCGAGCTGTGTGTGTGTGTGTGAGAGAGAGAGAGAAAGAAAGAGGCGGTGCTGGACTGGGCGAGCTGGCTGCTGGACGCAATCAATTGGGCCATCGGGACACCACGCGCAAAAGTGATGGACGGCCACTGGGCTCCGGGTGGAAGGGCGCGCTCAGGGAATGCGGCAGGGATGCGTCTCCGGTGTTCTGGCGTCCGGCGTCCAACGCGAGGGAGCTTCCCTCGGGCCAAGAGGGGACAGCCGCAGACGTCGGGGGGTCTTCGGGCGTAGGCTTCTTTTTTGCCTTTCTCACCTTGGAAGTTCCTTGGCCAAGATTGCGAGAGGCGGAAGGGTGGAAGGGTTGGACATGGTGAAACCGCCCCGTTCGACAAGGCGCGGCCGTGGCAGCGGTTTCACCAACGGACGGGTCGCGGACGGGGGCCGACCTGCGTGCTGCGTGCTGCTTTGCTGCCGCGCTCTGGGGCCTTGGGCTCGGGGCAAGGATGAGGACCCCGGTCGCGGATCGATTCGACTGGGGCGTGGCCCGGACAGGGAAGACGATGCGCGCGTCCGCCCTGCTGCCGTGCTGCGCGCCGTGTGGCGCGCGCGGGCGGAGGCTGCTGCGTCCCCCGCCTTGCTGGGCGCTGGGCGATGAGGACGCGTACGTGCTCTCGGCCGGCCGGCCGACAGGGCAATGGCCGTCGCGCGCGCAGACGCCGTCTGGACGACTGAGAGGCGGGACGCGATGGGTGCGTTGGGCGACGCTGACTGGACGGGGCGCGCGTATTGCAGGATTGACCAATCTGCGCTCCCGCGGCGGGCAGAGACACTTCACTGGACGGCGCGCAAGATCACGGCTTGCACATTCCACCCGTGATTGCTGCACGCAGGCCGATGCGAGGTTCCAGACGGACGGCCTTGCCCGAGGAGATCGGCAGAGCATATGAAAAGAGACGGCGAGTGATGATTTGCCGGCTCCAAGATCAACCGAGCGGGAGCGCCGCTGGCTAAGGAAACCCTGCTGGCCGTTGATGCGCGAGGCGATGCCGGATGTGGTGATAGGCGAGATGTGACATGTGTTCTTCTGCGGCTTCTCGAACAGAGCGAAACGGCAAAGCATCCAAAGTCTAAAACTGAAATGCCTGCGCGCTAAACTGTAGCTTGTAGCTGTCTACAGTACTCTATCCGCCAGCCCTCCGCCACGCGACAGGCTCGCGGCCGGCGGTTTGGGATTGAAGCCGGAACGCAGGTCAACCGAGAAATCGGTCGAGAACTCAGGCAAGCTTTCTGGCGGAGAAGCCAAAGGCACGCACGAGAGGGCAAAATCGGAATCGAAGTGGTCCGAGAGCCACGCCACATCTACCGCCGCTGAGCTTACTTGGCGCGGACGTTTTGAGACGCGATGGAAGGCCGAAGTAAAGGAAGAGAAAATACCGCAGAGTTGAAGCGGATGGGAGCCGCGGTACAGTGTTTAGGTAATGGGAAGACGGCTGGACCCGTCGGCTGAGCTGATCCGAAACGGTGAGCGTACGGGGAGGTGATGAACCCGACCTTGTGCTGTGTATCACCAGTCGATGCCACATCCAGGCTTCGCGTGCTTAGGAACGATCTTTGCGAGCGAACGGAGCAGCGGACGCCCGAGGACGGATGGCGCGTCGTCTGCGTGCTCTCGCGCTCTTCCCTCCGGTCCCACAGCCGCTGGCCAACCATCAGTCTCATCAGGTTTCACGGCGTGGGATGGCAGCGCTGCCTCGATTCATGGCGTCGACGGGGCCCGGCATGAATGGGCTCGGAGATGAAGAAGCCGCGGACAGGTCCTGTGGGGCTCCAATCCTCTTGGGCTGTCCTCAAGCAACAGAACGGCCGGCTTCCAGATCCGCACGCTGCCATGAGGCTCTCCAACACATCTTCCTCCGTCGGCTATCACTTGGCACCGTGGGCCTTCTTTTTAAGCTTACTGGCACTCTCGTCGGGGCTCGAGAGCGGGGCAGTGGCCGCATTGGATGTTGCTCGGACGCTGTCTTGGACGACGAGGCTGCAGGACGCGAGAGCTGCGCCGGACGGCCAGGCTCACTGCGGCCATGGCAACGACGAGGCGATCGGTTGTCGGCGCGGTGGAAAAGCAGTTGTTCCTGGCGCCATCCCCGCCGCGCCGGCCCCACACACGCACCTGCACTGCGGCTCATCAGCGGCGCAACGCAAGTCCAAGTCCCAGGCCCCGACGCACTGTCCAGCCATTCTGTCCCTCTCGGCTATTTGGAAGCGCTAGGCTTCCTCTGGCCATCGTCCTGTCGGGCTTTCACGCCAGGAGCATTCTCTCTCCCGCCTCCACGTGTTTCTGGCGCGCCCTCAAATGTTGATCCTCGACCTGGACACGGCTTTTCTGATGACGTGGAATTGCGCGCCTTTCCTATCTCATCTCCCCACCGGCGATCAAGCACGCCGTCGTGTTCTCTGTATACCTCCGACGTGCCAAGGAGCCTCGTTCGTTGGTGTTCGTGCTCCCTGGTCCTGTGCCTGAATCGTGCGCGGTGCACACTCCGCTCTTTCCCCGTGGGTACTGCGCGGCCAATCGGCGTGAACACCGCGAGCCAGGAGAGCCTCTCTGCTGTACTATGTAGAGTACGTCACTGCGGACGGCCTGCGGTGTCAGTCAAAGATCAGTGGAGGCGAGTCGGCTGCGAGAACGCACAAGTTCTTGGCCGCGCCACATGATTTCTAGAATGATTCTTCAGGAGACCCTAAGGAGATCCCTGGGGGCCGTGTTGGTGATGCGCGTCAGCCTCAATCTACCGGATAGCAGCGGCAACACAACATGACGTCTGCACTCCTGGCTGTCGTATCTGGTCTCGAGAGTTTGCTTCCTTTGCTCCAGTAGATGGGTATTACAGCTCGATATTTTACTAGATATAGTCTTTCCGGGTCGAAGACGGTCATCTGTCTGCGATTCATCAATCGTGAGTCTGAATCATGCATGTCTCTACTCTCCTATATATAAGGCCATGGTTCGTATAGGAATCCTTATAGCTTATTTCTTCTACTAATCAATATGGAGACCTGGGGTCTAGTTCTATACTGCCGTGACGCCCAGCTCAGGCCCTCAGGCCGCCTACTCATCTTCATCACCGCTTTCGTATCCACACCTTGGCTCACCCAGTCTGAGGACAGATTTACGAATGGCCCCACGCTAAAATCCACATTCGCATAGGAGAGAAGATGATAAATAACCACACCTACTATCCCATAGCACATCATCTCTACAAAAACAAAACGCTCCAGCCTCTTCACCGTTCTCCGCTTTCATCATAACACAAGAACCCCACCCTTCAAGCAAACAAACAGCAAAAATGAAGTTCATTTCCGCCATCTCGCTCGCTCTCACCGCCCTCTCCTCCACCGTCGCCGCCGTCTCCATTTGCAACGACGGAGGCTCCAACATCCAGGTCTGCTGCGCCGAGAGCGGATCATGCCCTGCCGGCTGGTTCGCTGAGACTGGTTTCTCCGACTGCCAGGGCTACGGGGCGTGCTAGATGCTTTTCGTTTGATTTCTTGTATATGGTTCAGACTGTGAGTTGGCTTGGTCCTGGTGGTACATCCGAGCGGTTGCTTACTCTTACAGATGATATGGACGGGGTCAAAGATGCTGTTACGGTCTCTTCCTTGAGCTTAATTGCTTAGAAGAAACAGATGATTGACATGTGTAAATAAAGCAAACTGGGTGGTTGTCGAAACAGGATATCTCAACGGGAAACCTCATTCTCACAACTTACTGCTTCTTCGCTACGTTTGACTTTTCGCCGAGTGACTGTCAGCACTTCCGTAAACCTCGCCGTCGGCCTCCTTATCCACGAGAGGGGCTCTCTTCTCGCACTCACGTACACCGCAACTTGACGGACTGATCACATAGCCCAGCACGAACATGATGACCCTGACCGTCCATGAACATCTCCAGACTTTTCGCAGCCGGTAGACTGACACATCCGATGCTCTTCTGAGCCACTGTGACGTGGGAAATAGCGTTGCTGAGACATGACCGGACAATTCTACGTGGTATCAGCTTGTGAATGTGTCGCAAAAAGCATTGCTGAGGCTGTGATGATGTTCAAGGAAGTAGTGACACAAAGGCGGAGACCATGGCCATCCCCGAGGAACCGTTCGGCTTTCGTTTCCAAGTTGATAACAGAAATTGGTGCTAGAGATAGCAACTACAAATTAACTAGGTCGGTAAGGAAATGACTTTGGGGCTCATCGAGGCTGTGAGAGTGCCGGTGCTGGACCCCTCTGTGAGGTGTCTGGTCTGAGGGATTGTGGCCTGAGAATGACCACTCTGAACAACCATGTGGTTTTCCACTGAACTATCAACAGGGTGCTATTTGTTTAGAGATGGGCGCGGGAGAATGAAAGTATTAGGAATAGGAAGGGTAGAGCGAGAAGAGCAAGATGTTGAAGTCTTTCTGCATCCACACATCCGGGTGAAGATCTGACAGGGTTATATATGCTAGTGGAGAAGCGTTGCAAAGTGGTGCAGCCGGGGATGAGAAGAAGTGGCTTTTGTGGTTTCATGATGTAAGAGCCTTGGTGTTGCTGGTTCGGGGTGGTAAAGAAAGCAAAGACGACTGAATCTGAGTCGAACCTGAGGGGGTGTGTGCCTTCAACAGTGGACCTGGAAGATCAATAGAGTGCTCATCGATGTTGAATAGTCTAGAACAATCAGACCTCACTCTCTTTAGCACAGTGAACATTCAAACAGTTTAATGCTTGACCTCCGAAAGGATCAATTGGTACCGAAAGTCCCACGGACTCCACAAACTCCTTTTAGCTATTTAACCGAAGACAACCCACGCCGAAAACGCAATAAAAGACATCTAGGTAGATTCGAAATCATCTGTCTAGAGATGTTGAACCTTTCCTCTTCCCCTATATTGCTTGATAGAGAAGTGTCCTTCACTGTCTTATAAGATGAGAAGGGAGTGACCTAACCAATCCTAACCTTGTCCAACTCCAGACCAAACTCCAAAAGTGAGCCGTGACCTACCTTTCCCCGTCGTCAGCCTTGATCTTCCACGCATGTACGTACCCTTGATCCACCTCAATCCTTCAAGTTCAACTCCTTGCTCCTCGGCAGCCTCGTCTCACCTTCGACATACGGCAATCCCGCCTCTTCACGGGCCATGTCATTTATCCACTTCGAATCCGGCAACAGCTTCTTACCCTGGGCTAGGCTATCTGCCATGTACAGCCAAGCCAACGCATTGCCTACGGTGCTGACCTCATCGCTGACATGACTGGCTGCGTAGTTCGACATCTCCTGGTGCAGCTCCCGGTTCGAGAAGAGTTCATAGAGGTGCTTTGCCACGGCCTTGTAGTCTGAAGGCTCGACCAAGAAGCCGGATTTCTTGTCTTCAACCTGCAAGGGGATGCCGCCGGCCTTGGTGGCGATGATCGGAATGCCCTTGTGGACAGCCTCAGACACCTTAACTTCGAAACCTTCGCGGGTAGAGAGCTGTAGAGCGACCTTGGCATTCGACATGAGAGCATTAAGCTGTTGATCGCTTGGGCCGAGGCGCATGACAACGATGTCGTCTGAGATATCGCTATACTTCTCCTCAAGGAGTGAGAGAGTCTGGTCCAGGATCATTGACCCATCGGGATCGTCGACTGCACCATGACCGGCGATAACAAGCTGTGGCGTTTTCTCACGTGGCAAGTCTCCCATGTACTTTCGGCGGAGCTCGGCATATGACGCAAGGACATCCGGAATTCCCTTCGCAGGGTCGAAGCGTGCAATTTGGACGATGTACTGGCGGTTCGGGAAGTCCAACCGGTTCACACGTTGTCGGAAAGCCTCGGTGCTGAGCTCGTGGAAGTAGTAATCCGTGACGAACTGGTTCATGTCCTTGTTGAGGCCATCAAGCCAGTCCGTGGTAGCAGGCAGGTAACCAACCTTCTTAAAGTCAACGCAATTAGGCACGAATTCCCGGACAGGATGGCTGATGAAGAGGTCTGCGTGTTTGACGTGGTTCCAGACCCAGTCCCAGACCTCCGAAGTAGGTGTTCCGGCCTTGTCCGCAAGATCCGAGCGGACCTGGATATGGCTCCGGAAGATGACTGGGCGATCGGGGTCTGCCTTCTTGGAGATCTCGACCAAAGCAGGCATCTGGGGGTCATCCACGATGATAACATCAGCTCCACCTTTGGAACGCGGCGCAAGAGGACCTCCAGATGGGAGCCAGAAGCGGTCTGCATTCCCCTGACACCATTCGTCCAAAGTTTCCTTCATATCGTCTGTGAGGCGCTCATCTGGATGTGCAACTCCTTGGAGAATGTTATGATTGGTTTTCGTGATACGAAAGACCTCAGGCTTTGGCTTCGGCACGTACCAACGAACATCAACTCCGACAAGGCGGAAGAAGCGGATGAGGGCGTGACGCATAAGCGCGACCCCACCACCTTGGGGCGTGCTGTTGAAGAAAGCAATCTTCGTCTGGTTCTTCTTGATTGAGCCGACATATTTCATGGTGGCATCCCAGGTGCGTTGGCCCACGGTATCCGGATACTGTTCCAGACGAGTAATCTGAGCGTGGCCTCTAGAGTCAACCTCGACAATGTTCTTGTAGCCAACTTGAACTCTCGGCTGAAGGTTAGGCCCAAAGAACATCAGTGACTTCCTGGCCATCGAATCGGCCTCCTCGTCGATGGTAACCTCAGTGATGGGTTCTCCGTTGGGGTTCTCCAGTCCATGTTCGAAGACCATGGGCACAATGTCCAACTCCCACCAAAGGCGTGAAGGGAGTTCTGGACTTAGCTTAAGCAGGGTCTTGGTGATTCCGGCTCCGACAAACTTGTAGTGATGTTCCTTCTGGTACTCCAGGACCTTTTCGATGAAGAAGTCGGCCAAGACCTTCTCTCTATCCTCGTCACCTAGAGGGAGCGCTGGAGTGTGAGAGCGGGATGCATAGGGTGAGGTGCTGGCACTAGAGACGCCGCTGTCACGCTTGTTCTCACCAAGGACGATGACAGCGAAGTCAATGCTGTAGGTACCGTCGTGAGATGCAATGCCGACTTCGATCAGCCCTTTGTGGTCCTTCTTTGCGGCAAGGCCGAGATAGAGAGTCTGGACTGGTCAGCCATGAGCGCGGCTCTGTGAGGCCGTTGTCACTGACATTAAGGGCCACGCCAACGTCGCCCTTTTCCTGGGCCTTCTCGAGCCTCTTGAGGTGTTTTGTAGCGCCCTTGGCCTCGAAACCATGGCGGGTCTTAGTCTGTGCATGAGCCACAGTGCCGCCGGCCCATGTCGCGCGGCGGTTGTGCTGCCGGCCATAGGCGTCGGTGGGACGAAGTGTGTCAGACATTGAAGCGAGGGCGAATGTTCACGTAACTTGAGTGAAGAGCTTGGGTGTGCAGTGCCGTAGGCAAGCGTGGGGCAGGACTTATAAAGGGCGGCAGACACGTGTGAGCCAATTGCTGGTGAAGGCCGCCACGAATAGATCGAGGGGAGCAGCAGTGCAGCTGGACCGGTGTGCGACGGATGCAAGGGTTTTGGGTCACCCCACGGGGCAGTGGCAGTGGCAGAGGCAGAGGTGAGCAGCGCGTGACGGGCAGACACGCGTTAGCAGAGGCCAGCGCAAGGCACAAAGTAAGAGCGCGGCATATCTGTAGCAGAGTAATGCACCGAGTCGCCAGCAGCCACCCCGAGACGCGGAGTCACGATGACGTCTGCTGAGTGCCTGGGGAAGGGCCAGCGGGCATCGCGATCGCAGCCAGGATGCTAGCGGAATCTGCGGAACAAAGCCACGCGCGGTGGAGCCTGCGGTGCTCGGCACTCGTGCGAGCCTGGGGTCTCGGGCGGCGCGAAGGAAGCCACGAAGCTTCCATGCTGTCAGGAGATCTCAGCCCGCCTCGAACCATGGTCCGTCGTCGTCGCCTGCACTGGAGCCTGAGCCTGTCTGAGCGGACAGCTGGCAGGGACCGGCCGCCGCCACCGCCGTTTGGAATACCAAGCTCCCCGACAGCCTGCGGATCGCGAGGCTGCAGGCGCAGATGCTGTGCGGCACGCTTGCACGCTCGCCCGCGCCCACTCGCAGGCTCGCACATCCACATCGGCAGGCAGCCGCGGCGGGGTGCGGCGCTACTGGGGCGAGACATGCAGAGGGTGGCGCTGGGCCGCTGCGGCGGGAGCCAGTGTCTCAGGCAGGCAGGGTGGGCACCCGGCGAGGCTGCGTGTGGGTGTGCGTGTTTGTGCGCGGAGCGGAGGTTTGATGTTTCGCAGCAAAGGGAACAGAGGGCGTGCCTGCCCAACAGCAGCCCGCGCGAGCCACACCCACCGGCCCCGCGGCAATCGCCAGCCAAACCAGGCCCGGCGCAGTGCTGCTGCGAGCGGGCCCGCGGACGCCAGCCGGTCGGGACGCAGCCAGGCGGCAGTCGCCTCGCCGCCGGCCGCCCCAGCGCTGAGATGCAGGCGCCGCGCCGCGGACGGGCGCGCTGGGCCGGGGCGGAGCGGGACTCGGCGAGGGCTCTGGACGGAACTGGCGGCCGGCCAGCCTGCGCTTGGCGCTGCCACGCTCTGCGGATGCACGCCAGAGTAGCCTGCGGGAGCTAGCCGTAAGCGAGCATGGCGCGTAACGGGCCTGGGTTTTTACGGGCATCAGGACCCGCTGCTAGGCCCAGCTGCACGACCCGCTGCGAGTGTCCGGGCGGCGGGCGCTACTTCTCCCGCCTCCAGCCTCTGCGCTTTGCTGGCCAGCGTGTGTCGTCTCCTCTCCTGCCATCCACCCACGCATCCAGCGACGCCCACCCCCAGCATCTCTGCCATCGCCCCCCCCATCGACCGCCCATCCCGCCCGCTCTCCCCACCAGGCCCAGTCCTGCGCGAGTCGCCGACCGCCTCACGACGAGCCCCAAGCTCGCAGAGGTCAGCCCTGCCGCGCGACTGTGCTGAAATCTCCGCCCGACACCAAAGCGCACCACCACGCGCAGCCGCATAGCCGCCCGCACGTCGCGCCCGCGTCATTGACCTTGCGCCCGTCTCTCCGCCTGCAACATCGCCCCAGACGCCTGGCCGACCGAGTCGCATAGCTGCCTAAAGCAGAGGCGCGTCCCGCCAACCCCACGCCCATCATGTATAACGCCCACCGCGGCATGGTGCCCGGCGCGCCGAGCAACCGCCTGCAGGAGCTGCTTGACCAGATCCGCCAGGAATTCGAGCAGGAGGCTGGCCGCGCCGGCGAGATGGAGCGCCAACGTGAGTTTGCTAGAGCTCCCTTTTGTTGCTGTACATGCATTTGCCTTTTGCCTGGTCGCCGACGCGTCTTTGCGCCTGTGGGCAGTTGTGCTGTTTGGCCTTGCCGCGCCACATCTGTCCTCTGCTTAAAGACACGCCGTGCTCCACCAGTTCTCCCTTATCGACGCGTTGCAACTCGTCTGCGCCGCCGAAATGGGCCACGGCCATGACACCCACCCGTTTTGGACGGATGCTAATTTCGCTCGCAAAGTCGCCGCTCAGCTGCAGGAGATGGATCTCGTGCGCACCAAGATTTACCAATTGGAGCAGTCGCAAATCGCCATGAAGACGAAGTACGTCGTGGCATGATCTCCTGGAGCCGGTCTTATCTAACCCTGTGTCCCAGGTACGAGGAAGAGCTCTCGCGTCTGCAGCGACAGATTGACGCCGCCGGGGGACCCTCTCACTCCTCTCACGTCAGCGGCTCTCAGCATGGCGGCCCCTCTCAGCCTCCGCCTGCGATCGGCCACGGTCAAGGCACTTTGTTCGGCGGCATAATGGCAGGAGCAGGAGGACAGGGAGGGCCCGGCCTGGCCCCTCCTCCGCAGGAGTCGCAACAGCCCCAAGGCCTTCCTCACGGCGCGCCCCAAGGTCCCCCAGGCCTCAATCCTCCTCCGGGTCCGCCGCAGCATCCGTTCGGTGGGTACCAACCTGGTCCTGGTGGCGTCAACGGTAGGCAGATCCCTCCGAATCCATACGCGGATAGCCGTGAGAACCCCGTTCGATTTACATCTTTCGGTCTTTCAAACGGCTGGCAATTGCCTCGCGTCGGATGCGCGAGCTCCTGTTTCCCAGACGTTCTGCGCCCACTTTTAGGTACTTGAGTACTGACGCAACAATCTAGGCTACGGCCCGCAGGCGCCGCAACCCACTGCCTCGCCTGGCCCCGGAAAGCCCAGGCCTGCTCGTGGACCTCCCGGGCCCCCTACTCCCCAGCAGAACTCCGCCGCTCCTTACCCCGGATCTCCCCAGGTCCCGCGCCCCACTCCTCCTCCTGGCCAGCTGCATGAGCCGCCGAACGCTCTTGCCGCATCGACCCCGAACGTTGGGAACACTCTCGCTGAACTCGACCCCGAGCATGTTGACGAGCGGTTTAAGAGGGAAGGCCAGGACTGGTTCGCCATCTTCAACCCTCGCGTCCGTCGTGTTCTGGACGTCAACCTGGTCCACACTCTGCCTCACCAGAGTGTTGTTTGCTGCGTCCGCTTCAGCGCTGATGGCCGTTATGTTGCCACTGGTTGCAACCGCTCTGCTCAGATTTTCGATGTTCAGACCGGTCAGCTGCGCGCCCACCTTCAGGACTCTTCACTGGGAGAGGACGGTGATCTTTACATTCGCAGCGTTTGCTTCAGCCCCGATGGCAAATACCTTGCTACGGGTGCTGAGGACAAGATCATCAGGGTATGTTAGGAGCTTGTTTTTAGGGGTTCGATAGCTAACAGGATCTAGGTGTGGGATATTGAGACCCGTACAATCAGGCACCAGTTTTCCGGTCACGACCAGGATATCTATTCGCTGGATTTCGCCCGCAACGGCCGTCTTATCGCTTCTGGCAGTGGCGACCGTACCGTTCGCCTCTGGGATATCAGCACCAACCAGCAGGTGTTGCAACTGTCCATTGAAGACGGTGTTACGACTGTCGCTATTTCTCCCGACAACCGCTTTGTTGCCGCCGGCTCACTCGATAAGAGCGTTCGCGTTTGGGACACGAGCAGCGGTTACCTTGTTGAGCGTCTGGAGGGCGATGTTGGCCACAAGGATAGCGTCTACTCGGTCGCTTTCGCGCCGAACGGCAAGGATCTTGTCAGTGGTTCGCTGGATAAGACAATCAAGATGTGGGAGCTCTCGACGCCGCCGCGCAACATTCCGGGTTCGGGACCTAAGGGTGGCAAGTGCATCAAGACTTTCGAGGGCCACAAGGTAAACTTCACTGATCTCACCCGAACCGGAAAATAGATTAACATGTGATCGTAGGACTTCGTTCTGAGTGTTGCTCTGACTCCCGATGGCGCGTGGGTGCTTTCAGGATCCAAGGACCGGGGTGTGCAGTTCTGGGACCCGGTCACTGGTGTGGCCCAGCTTATGCTTCAAGGCCACAAGAACTCCGGTATGTTGCCCCCGAAAATCCACCCTGCCACTAGCGCGAGACACTCACAATCCCACCAACAGTCATCTCCGTTGCCCCCAGCCCCATGGGCAACCTGTTCGCTACGGGCAGTGGCGACATGCGCGCAAGAATCTGGAGGTACGTAAGAGTCTGATTGTTATCGCTCGGGTGTGCCGAGTGAGTGGCGTCTCGCCTTCAACCCCACCACTACGTGGAAATTCCGCGGAGGCGTGTTTGGTTTTTGTCACACCATAAACGCTATCTTGATTGCATCGCACTTTATCAATGCCCTGCGAGCACACAATGGGGTCTTTGGATGTGTTGCGGTGGCTTGCTTTAGCCTAGCCGCTAGACGATCTTCTCGCATAACATCCCTCCGTCACATCGCGTCAGCAAGCCATTGGGGTTTGTGCCGCTGCACCTCACCTCGCACAAGGTCATGCGCGACGCCCCGCCCCGCGCGCATCGCACAGCCATCCCCTTCTCGCAAATAATTCCCGATGCATGCACTGCTTTTACCCAGTGCGACACCCAAGCTAACGGGGCCTCTTCCAGTTACGACACATACCGCGGACCGCAGTAAGCGGCCAAAGCCACTATCACAAGAGAAAAGTCTTGTCTCCCGTCCGAGATACCTACCCACCCCCGTGTGCTTGGACCGTGAAGCAGAATCAAGACCTCGGTCCCCACGGCGCGTCCCGTGGCTTGCGGCTGACGACAAGAGGCCAAGAAAAAGGAGGGCTGGGGTAACACCAACCGAGACCCGAATTTTCTCATGCCCTCTTGAGGTAACGCAAGACACTCTACCGGGAGGGTGTGGAGCTCGCGTGGCCGCTGTAACTTTCTTCTCCTTGCTCTTGTCCTATTTTTTTCCCCAGGTCTCTAGGGTTGCTTGTTTCCTCCGAGATGTGGGGGAATGATGTGTGCTTTTCTCCATTTTTAAACAAACCAAGAACCGAATTGTCTTTTTCCCGTTTGGTTTGGACAAGGTATTTTTTTCTTTTCGCAAGAAATGGGAGAAAGGAAGGGGGATGACGGTGCTCGGCGATGCGCGTGTGTGGGCGGAAAAAAAGGAAGGAATTCTCTTCTCTCTTGCAAGTCAAATGGGCGGAAAGCACAATTCTAAATCATATAGTGTGTTTTTTTTTTGTTGTAGCGGTGAAAGATGGGGTGCTTGAGGCGTCATCACTGTGCGTAGGTAAACTCGTTGGTCGCTGCCGTCCTTAATTATTCAAGTTCTTTTTTTATCTCCCGTTCTTGTTTGTCATCCTGCTCTGTTCACTCTCGGTGTCGATGCTGCGTGAGGAAGCGGTCTGTCGTCTGTCTGGTGTCGTGATGGCAGCGGCCAAGCAGTGGGGAACCAGAGCAGAGGAAGCTCTAGACGGTGATTGCTGGTTTCTCATCACAGCGCGGGTAGCAACGTGCTTAGATGGCAATGCAGGACGCGATGAATGGCGATTCGCGCCTTAAGAGTGGGGAAGCATGTACTGGTATGTGATTGCTTGTGTTTTTAATTACTCCTGTATTTCTCGTGCAGCTTGGGTTGAGTGGCCGATGGTGGTTGGTTTATACCAATACAATCTTCCTCTCATTGCCTTTTGCATGGGCGCTTTTGAGTTGGGAATGAAGTACGGGGGAATAGATAGCTTTCGTTCTATACGTAATAACTGGTTGATGTGCATTTCGCTGATGCATTGACTGGAAACGTGAAATGCACAGAGTGAACATCCAAAATTTGAAAACAGAAGGAAAGCAACTCTCCGAACAGTCGCGCTGAATAGTTGAGAATAGAAAAGCGAAAATGGAATATATGTCGAATGATCCATCGTCCGTGCTCTGAACGCCAACCCCATCTGAACCACGCTCTAACTTCTCCAAATGTCCCACATAGCCACGATAATTCTCTTCCTCACTTTACTCATCGCTCCTTTGCTCATGATGACCCCGCCTCCTCTCCGTCCGTTCTATGGCGTCGTCGCCACTCACCCATTCCTTCTTCTCCTTCCCCTCCCACGACCATCTCTGCTCCTCCTACACCTTCGCCTGCACTCCTCATCCGGCCCGAGGGAGACGTCGTGGAATTCTCATGCGCGGGATGCATCGCTCCAGCTTCCGCGTCTTCGTTGGCATCCTGCTGGAAAGGTTGCTGAGAGCTGTGTGGAATGATGCCATTCGGCAAGTCTGTGATGTCTACGATTTCCTGCGTGAACGGTGAGAGGGGGTAAATAATGTTTAGAGCGGCGATGCTGACGGGCGGGGATGGAGGAAGCCTCGAGACGTACGATCACTCTTGAAAAGGTTGTGTTTGAGACTGGTCCAGGAGCTTGAGGCTGCTGGACTGCTGGTGCAGGTCCGCTGTCTGGAGATGATCTGGTATCTGAGGTCGGTTGGGTTGCTGGGGGATGAAGGTGATAGCGATGTTGTTGTGAAGGGTGGTTGTTGCCTGCAGGGTCGTCCTGGTGGCCTACCATAGTGGTAAGATGGTGCGGATTGTTCAAAGTATTACATGGGAGCGGGGAGTGTAGTCAATAAATGGATGTGGCGTTTGCCGACAAGGTGGCACCAGACAGCAAGAGAAGCAGATGGCTAAAGTGATAGGCAGCCACATGATTGGTGGCGAAAGTTAAAACGCCATGGAAACAGAGAAAGCCTGGTCTGCAAGAAATCTTTGGAAGAAATTTATTTCTATTTCAACCCCCGGTCAACGCTCCGTGGTGCGTGGAGCATGAAAGAAAATACCAGAATAATCCAGAACGCCATTGGACCCGTGTCAAACTCCGGTGCAAATGCTTGTTCGCCGTCGATGGTGGGTATCGTGTGCCGCATCCTCTCTCCAAAAGCTACCGCTTGCCACCCTTCTTCCCGCCGGCAGCAGGTTTCCGTGCGCCGGTTCGGAAGTTCTTGAAAGTTATGGTGCTCGTGTTCTTGCCGCGCCTCTTCTTCTGAACGCGACCGGTCTTCTTTTTCAGGCTCGTCATGGAAGGCTTCTCGCCGTCGACTTCCATAGCTGAGTAGAGAAGCGTTAGCAGTGGTGTTCAAGTTTGTCAAAAGTGCAAACCCAGATCGCCCTGCATGGTGAAGCCCATGATGTCTCCCGACAGCCCTAGCAGGTGGTAGAATGTCTCTTCCTCTGCAGTGGCTAGCTTGTTGTTGTCTTTGCTGCTGTCAAGGAGAGAGGGCGGGACAGGCCAAGAGAAGCACTTCGACGAACCTTCTGCCTGGTCGGCCGGGGCCTTGTCTTGCGCGACGCTGTCGTTGGACTCTGCATGCGCGTCAGTGTCCGTCGGTGCAGAGAGAGCATGCAGCAGTAGGCGCTCACCATCCTTCTCGACCTCCATCTCGGTCTTCGCGGGGCGCGGCTGCTGGGCGAGCTCGAGGAGCTTTTGCGACAGGCGCTCGGTGCGGGCGGTTTCGACGGGGCCGAAGACGCGGGCCTTCAGGGCCTGGTTGTTCGTCTTGCGAGCGGTGGAACGCGCGCCCTTGGCCATTGTAGATAGCGTGTGTTGACGGGAGCCGGTAGGGTGGGCGAGGAGTGGTGTGCGGTGGAGTTGTGTCGTGGAGGACGTGAGGGCGGGAGTGCGTCGGGCGCTGGGAATTTTTGGGTGGCGGCGGGATCCCGGCGGACCCAGCTGGGCGGTGAGCTCGACCTGACGGCGGCCAGATTTTACATCAGCCTTGGCGCGCCAGGCCTGCGGCGCCCGCGCTGCGCTCCGACTCGCCGACCGCCGCCACCAGGCCCCAAGTGAAGCTGCATCTTTGGCAGCGTGCATGCGCGCAGTGCACTGCGTAATAGACTCGGCTAGCGGCGTGAATTGCTGCTGCAGAGCCGTTGGGGGCGCGAATCGGGAGGAAGACGCGCGCACGGCGACCGGCCTGGAGCAGTGACCGAACGGGCAACTACGACGTCTGCCCTTCAACACCACAAGCGCGCTGAAGCATGCCCCGTCCTCTCCTCCTCCACCGGCGCCCGCGCAACCCCTCGTCTATGCCTCTGCCACCATAGCACCCCCAACGCCCTTCTGCCCGTCGCTCCGAGCTGCCCTCGCCCTTCTGCCGTCCTTGCCTTGCTCGTGCGTTGCCCGCGCCGCGCCGCGACGCCATGGCCTCTGGACAGTCGCTCCAGCAGCAGGCTCACGCTCTCCACCCCCGCCTCAAGACCCTAATCAACAATGACTTGAAGGAAATATGCAGGTCAGAAGATCTGCCTGTCTCCGGCGTCAAGGCAGCGTTGCAGGAGCGCATTATCGCCCGTAAGATATTCCTTCGAGCACCGTCGAGCGCCTGCACGCGAGAAGCCTGCTAACCCGTCTCTGCTGTGACCCAGACCTTGACCGCTACGTGCAGCGTGGTGATGCTGCCGCCGTATCCCGCATCCGCTATCGTATCCACAACCACGGCCGAACACCCCCGGCCACGCCTCTGCAACCCCAGCTGCCCGACTACCCCGACTCCGTCTCGCCCGTCAACTCGGTCAACATGCCGAACCACCATCGACAGGCGCCCGTGATGAATCTGCCGCCGCGCCCGCGCGCCCCCATGTACCAGCGTACGTGCTCTGCAGCATTCCCGTGGAGGATCATACTGAGTAGGACACAGCCCGCTTCCAGTTCAAGGAGAGCCCCTTCTATGAGATCCAAGAGGCTTTGGCCCCAACGCTCGAGCTCCAGAGTGAGTCGCTCCATTCCTGGCCCTGCCAGACGACAGTCCGAATTGACGCGCTCCAGTTTTGCCGAACAACCGCACCAGCACGCAGACGACAATCTCGTTGACACAAGACCTGGCGGCTCGATTGAAGTCGGACAATTCTATGCGGGTGATGCTATTCTCGGCGGCGGATCCTGTCCTCGGGCCCTACGCAGCCGCGGATATTGCTTTCCCCCACCAGCTGGAGGTGAGGCTTAATGGAGATGAAGTGAAGTCAAACTTCAAGGGCCTCAAGAACAAGCCAGGCTCGACGCGGCCAGCAGACATCACAGAGTTGGTCCGCAAGATCGCGAGCTACCCAAATAACCTCCAGGTCACCTACGCTTTGACGCAGAAGGCGAGTGCAAGGGTAAATTCTCTCAAAGGCACATGACATGCCGTGCGCCTCAGGGCATTTTCCAAACTCCCCCTCCGCCAATCGGTGCGCTGTTACTAATTCTCACCCAGAAATTCCACATGGTCATATATCTTGTGCGCAAGCACTCGGTTTCGGAACTCGCGCAACGCATAGGCATGGTGTTCACTAAAGAACGAGTCATGGGCGAGAGTATGTTTCACCCTCATTTTCAAAATTGGCTTAATCTGACACCAATTCAGTGATAACTCGAGCTCAAGATCCGGACATTGTGATTGAGTCTCAGGTTGTCTCACTTAGGGATCCTGTAGCCGGTATCCGCATACAAATGCCGTGTCGCTCCACCATTTGTTCGCACAATGAGTGCTTCGACGCTACGTCGTTCCTTCAGCTGCAAGAGCAAGCGCCCACTTGGACATGTCCCATTTGCAGCAAGTCGGTCAGCTACGAAGCGCTCGCCGTGGATAGGTTAGTATTCTTACTTATGAAGGTGACGACGTACTGATTAATTGCCAGATACATGCAAGATGTTCTTGACAAAACCTCGTCGTCAACTGATCAAGCCAGGATCTATCCAGATGGCACGTGGTCTCCGGGAACAGCAGACAAAACAAAGAGTGCGGACGCGAGGCAGAGTAGTGGTGGATCCAGAAACGGGGCACCAGCGAACGACGACAGCGACGACGACCTGGTGGAGATAGCGGCTCCTCCCAACATGAAGAAGGAGGAGTCTACGACACCGCTCCACAATGTCAACACGCCGCCGGTCTCGTCTCGCGAACCTTCGACAGCTTCGGCTGTTCCAGGGAGCAGCCGTGGGAAGCGCAAGCAGGAAGTCATCGACTTGACTTTGAGCGATGACGATGAGCCTCCTCGCCCAGCCAAGAGGACAAACAGTGCCTATAGTACGCCCAATAGTCTTCCAGACCGTCCATTCCGTCCGCCCATGGCGCATAATGCGTACCCTACCCACACGCCGGCCCCGGTGACCCCTTCCAATCATCATCATGATCAGGCAGCTAATCGTCCACCAAATTCACTAGGCCCGCCCATGGCTTCCCGGCCTAGGCATTCAGTGAACGGAAACTACAGCACGCCCAACAACCATTTCTATGACGGCTGGTACCAACCCCGTACACGCTGACAAATGCACGGCACTCAACACACACCCGCCATACTTGCAGCCACCTCCGGTGCAACGACAATTTTCGGGACAACACTTCTCCCTCTTGCTCGATGCTCAGGTCGCGCCATCTGAAGACCAGCGTCACGAGCTCGAGTGGCATCCCCTGACGGCAAGGGAAAGGGACTCTTTTGCTGTCCATGTATCTTCTTGCTTCATCATTTCCTTGATTGCACAGCACAGCGTGGTGTTTACTAAAGCTTTTGATACCTTGCAGGAGAGGTCTTATTTCTCTCCTCTTTTCGGGAAAGAAAACGGTTCGGGTTTCTGGGACTGGGCTGGGATATGGTGCTTGAATTTCTTCCGTTTTTTGTTCGCGACAGAGAGAACATGAAGCATGGCGTTTTTCTCCATCCGCCTTTGCGGCGGTACGCGGTGCAAACAGAATACAGATGAGACTATAAGATTAAAAAGCAGCGTGGGAGTTTCTCTGCTTCCTTGGTGTCTTTTCTTTGTCCTTGCTTGTGTATAGCGAGCTTCGATTTCCTTTGCCTGCCCTGCGTGTTGAATGTTTGTGAGCTTGCGGGCGTGGTGGGATGTGACCGGGCCTCTAGATGACGGCGTATTGAGATTGGCGATGATGATAAACGTGCCGGGAGGTCCAAGAGATGCTGGAGACGAAGACAGATTACGCCGGTGCCGAAAGCATGGCACGTCCATCCGTGATGGAAAGAAGACAAGTAACAGCGATGGCATGGACAAGAGTGGCAGACAACAAGGAAGACGGGTGAAGAGACAGGAAAGACGAGCACAACGTTGGCGAAAGCGACATCAACATGACGAGGATGGGTGGAGTGACAAGGACGACAGCAGTGGCAGCAACAACAGCGCATCAAGAACGAAGGCGGCGGCAAGCAAAACACTACGGACCCTGAACCCGAAGCCTCTCTTATATAAACCCAGACAGCGAGACTTCCTCCAATCCCACATGGTTGGCTTAACGAACTGAAGGCTTGTTTAACATCAAGTGTACTGCGAGACCGCCTGTGGTCGCCGGGCATTACCCCTTTGGGTAACAGCATAGCCGGTAAGCCAAGGTGCAGCAGCCTCACACCGGCGGGTCCCTCCCCCGGTGGGTGACGCTGGCTGCGTAACGATCTTGGAGTGGGTTCCAAAATCCAACCAGGCTTCTGGTCGCGGGGTAATACCCGTGGGCCGGCGTTGGCAGCCGAGCGTCGTTCTCCGTCCAGCACGGAGGGTGCCTGCACATCGGTTAGAGGTTTTCAGCAGCCCACCCATTGAAAAGATGGGTGGTCGCCGGCACTCGACCTTCGGGTCGATCGAATACTGAGGCGTAAACATGGGCTTTCCTTTTGCTCTTTTTTCTTTGGTGTACTTCCTGAGTATTGGCGCGTGATTTAAGACTACTGGTATCTCTCTACTACTCATCGTCACTTCTCACGCCTACCCACCTACCTGGTTATTTAGTATATCTGCCCGCTGTTCCCTGCAACCGTCACTCGTCCATCCATATCCTTACCGGAAACCCTACCCACTCAGATCGTTGTCGCAAGTGTCACACACACCGCCGGGTCACCGCCTGCTTCTTCGCATTACATCCCTCGTCGTCCCCGCTCCGCTCATCTACTTACTACCTCATCGACCCGCTCGCCGTCGACTACCAACCTTGCAAACTCTTTCTACAACTCGCGACTATCTTTCCCCCGGCGGTTGCTTCGTACTCCCACATTATTAATGCCAATCCGACTATGCCTGACTTCGATGTTTCTTCTCACGACGGCCGCACTCTCGATCACCACTCCCGCCTCCTCCCCTCACCTACACTCTCCATAGCTGTAGCTTGCTTCTGGTCCGCTCCTCGTTTGCCTACCACTCGAACGGTGCTGGCTATCAACTCCGCCTACACGCGTACTGTCTCTCGCTCCGCACACGCCCATCGCCGCCGCCCATCGCCGCCGCCGCCATCACCATCACCATCAGGCAACTGACTTGGTTTGCACGGTCGTATCTACTGCCAGGGATAAAGCGAGGGTCGTCGCAGCCGTTTCCCCTATCCTTACCAGCGAGTTGGCATACACCACGGTCAAATCTACACCCGAGACCGCAAGTCTTACGATCCGGCAAATACAAGGGCTCCCTCTAGCGTGCCAACTGGATGACGGAGTGATCGCTAATGCAGGATTCGAGAGCCTCTGGAACGCGCTGCTACGGTGGTCATGGCAGACGGAAGTGTCCAGCCTACGGGGCCCGTGGTGGTTACAAGTACTGCGGAGTAGATGGACAACATTCAGCCTGGTGCGGCAGGCCTGCGGCGCGATATAGCGAGGACAGCGCTAAGGCCGGCGTGTATCAAACCATCCGGACGACGCGCGAGGCCCGCTGGCAAAAGGCGGGGCTCGACGCAGCTTTGGCAAAATGATGTCTGGCAGAGAACCTCGAGTGCCACCGCGGCAACGGCGCTGCGGCCTGACTCTACGCCGCACGCGGAAGAAATATGTCAAGCATATCGAGACTTCGAACTTCTTCAGATCAACCCAGGACTGGAAGGCGTCGTCTTGCGGGGGCACTGTTGGCTTGAGAAGAGGCGTTTGGAAGATGTGCGGAAAGAGAATAAAGGAAGGTAAAAGATGAAGATTAAGCTCACGACTCACCTTTGTGACTTGATCATCCACGTTTGTCTCCTTTTCCCTCTCCTTCCCATCTCCGGAGCTTCTACGCCACATATCCAAAACCTCAGGCTTTCCAGACTAACCTCGAACAGAAGAAAAGTTGGGCGTTAAGGTCTTGAGTGGAATGTGGCTTTGCATACCAAAGGACATAAGAGTCCATAGAGACGCTAAAGAAGATCATACTTCTCTAAAAACAGGGGATGCTTCCGTGATAGGCCGCGATTAGGTGCGGTAGCGCATAGCTTTCCGTACTCTCGTCGATAATCACTCACATACGCCGCAATCACAAGGCATCTACGCATGCGTAAAGTTGTTCAAATAAAGTATTAAACGATTGTAGTGATGCAGCAAATACTCGCCGGTATTAAAATAGGTATAATATATACATGCACAAAAGTGGGTGTTGAAAAAAAGGTGAAGAAGTGCCGAATCTCGTGGAAACAAAGGGTGGGTACCACCTCTTCTCTCCTTGCTTGTAGCTAGAGTTGGCTTTTGTGTGATGGTTGAGTACCATGTGATTTTCCTTTTGTGATAAAAAGTGAAGTTCCCTGCAACTGTGAAAGTGAATGGAGGGTGCACAAGACTATGCCCTCTGCTCCATTCCTTCCTTTTTCATTCCCGTTTCCCCAAACCGTACAGAAGCCCTTTCCCGGGATCGGCTTCGTTAATGATGATTTCCTTCACCATTCCTTACATGCATCTTTCTCTTCTTCTCCAACCGGATGCGGCAGTGAAAGAAAATAGAAAGGTAGGTAATTAGGGGATGGTTCCATCGATGTGATGGTGAACCTTCCGTGAGCCACATTCGCCAAGCAGACAACTCGGCGAAAAAGCTCTCAAAGTGCTTTTTCCTTCTTTTGCATGCGCTTGATGGCCCTGAAACCCAAATTCCCAAAGTGTCGTAAATCGTTAACTCCCAAAAGCCGTAGAAATTACAGGTATAGTTTGTTGAATCAGGTGTGGGGCGGGGGCGCATGGCACGAATAAGAAAAAGCCTTGTTGCCCGATGCTAGAGGTGGGAGGGTGCACTGTGACAATGTGCTCGCTGCCTGCCTTCCACATCGGGGTGCAAGATGCCGCTTACTGCTGCTTCTTGGCTGCGACTGGGTCAGGGTCGTATTGACGGTCGTCCTCGCCTTCGACTTCCTTGACGATGCGCTCCATCTCCTTGCTCTGCTTCTCCCACTCGGAGTGTGCCATCTTGAGCTCTTTGCGGAACAGCTCGTCGTTGGGCTTGCGGTAGGAACCGCCGAGGCGATCCCAGAGGGTGGTGTACTGTCCGTAGTTGTAGTTGAAGTAGAGACTGTGGTTGCAAGGTCAGACGCTGAATTTTTTGTGCGATCAATGGGCAAAACTTACTGGTGCATTGTGTGGCAAGCAGCACCGTTGATGATGGGGCTCTCGGCCACGTACTCGCCATCGTGAATCATGACGGTCCAGATGTTGACGAAGGCGAAGAGCGCAACGTAGGCGAACTTCTGGAGCGGGAATATGAAGGGGAAGACGTGGTAGGGCAGCGACTGGGCAAAGCCGTCAAGCGGGTGGAAAGCGTGGCTGGCGTACGGCGACGGCATGATCCACTTGTGGTGCGGCTTGTGCAGATGCTTGTAGACCTTGGGGTGGTGCAGCCAGCGGTGGATCCAGTAGATGCAGAAATCGGTGAAGATGATGAAGAAGGGGAACTGGATGATGTTGTACCACATGCCAGGGCTATCCTCAGTGGCGTCGTACATCTTGCTGTATCCGCGGACCTCGGCGACGAAGAAGGGCACGGTGAAGAAGCCCATGACGGGCATGGCGCGCATGGCCTGAGCGATCTCCAGGGAGATCTGGTTCTTGAGGTATTTCGGGTGCGCGAAGGTGGCCTTATCGAAGACGAAGACGTAGGAGAAGGTCGCGCAGGCAAAGTAGACGACCAGACCGAAGATCCTGTGCCAATTGTGTCAGTCCACCGTCAGGCGCGTCAATTGGAGTTCGGCGCGTACCAGGTAATCAGGAACAGCGTCAGAGCTTGGCGGTACACGTCGTCGCGCGCCCAGCTGCTCATGTACGCGTATTCCGAGGGCGGGAACGACAGGTACTGGCTCGCCGGCTCCCATTGATATGTCTGGGCTGGCGAGGGCATCTCGGGGATGGCCGAATGAGTGGCATTGGAGGCGGCGGCCTTGCCCAGATGCGCGACGGGCGACGGCAGGGCGAAGGCGTAGAGGTAGTCGAAGAGGTAGGTGTCGAAAGCCTCGAGAACGACGTCCATGGCTGCGGGTGGTGGCGACCGGGCGCCCGTCACAGAAACTTCGCAAAAGAGGAGCGGTGGAGGTTGCGCAGGACAATGGCGCACAAAAACGTGTAAGGGGCTTAGGGCGCGTCGCTGGCGGCGGGATCCTTGGATTGGGGCTTTCTGGACGCCGGATGCGCGATCAGATAAGGGACGGGCGGCGCTGGAGCTGGGCAGCAGCAGGAGGCGGTATTATTGTAGGTGGAGAAGCGAGACCGGCAGCTCCGGGGCGGTGGACGAGGGAGATTGTTCCATGAAAGCTGGTCGCGCGGGAAAACCGCAGGTGGGCGCCAGGCCGCCGTTGATGCGCTGAAATTGGACCCTGGGGCCCCCGCTAAGGCCGCGATGCGCGCGGCGATTGGCTGGCGCCCGCCAGTGCTCGGCCGCCGCGGGCTTAGCGCCACCACGGAACTTTGTGAGCCGGCTCATCTGATGATTGTGGCCAGGTACCGATCAGAATGGCCTGGTTCTCTCGCAGACAACGCCTGATCGTGAGCGGCGCCGCTGCCTCTGGATACAAAGACGCGCTGCTGCCCGCCAGCCCACGAGTCGCCGCCGCCGCCGTCGCGGGGCTCCAGACGCGTGCCCGCCAGCGGCGCACACGGCCCTGCGTCGCCACGTCCAAATAAGCTGCGGCGGCCTGAGCTGCTCAACAAGCTCCACGTGACGTAACAGCGCGCGGCGAAGTCGGAGAGAAATGAAGCAGTGATGAACTGTCGCCGCGCTTGGTCAGCAGCCAAGCCGCTGATGGCAGTGCTCTCCGCGCGGCCGCAAGCCGTGCCCCTTTTCGAGCCGGCGTGCGACAACGGCAGCGCGGTGGTGGAGCTTGGAGCTGGCCGCTGTCCATTGCTCAGCCCTGCGGCCCTGCGGCGGCGATGCGGCGCGGCGATGACGCCGCACGATCCGGATCAGATAAGATACGGCGCGGGCTCGGAGAGCTTCAGTCGGTGTCGCTGGAGCTGGCGATGCGCGCAGGCCGTGGGCCGGGGCGTCCGCGGGGCTGGGCCGCCGCTTCTTAACTTCTTAACGTCGTCGGTGCCCGCAAAAGAGCGCGCGCAACCGCCCTCCGCGCGCTGCACGCAATTGTCGCTCTCCACAGCCCCCCGTGCCTCTGCGCGCCATCTGCCAGGAACACCCAGCTTCCAGCAGCACAAGCATCATGTGCCCTGCCCCAGGGCCCTCGGTCTTCGTCGGGCCCAGCCTCGCCCGCTCGGCCTAGCGAGCCAGCCTGGCCCGCCCACCGCGGCCGCATGCACGCTCGACTGGCTGCAACGCTCCCACCACGCAGCCGCCGTTGTGCCACGGCGATGCGAGATGCCCTCCCGTCGCCAGATCGGCAGCGCCACCGCGCGCAACAAGAGCCCAAAGATGAGGCTGCCCTCGCCTCCGACCCCGATCGTCGCTGCCGGCCAGCTTGACCGCGACGAGTGAGGCTTGCTCGCGACCTGCCCGCTACCGTCAAACTGGAGGGGTCACCCCTCGACCAGGACGACCGCCGCCGTGTCATCGTGCGTGCAACTGCTCCCAGCAGCCTGCGCACGCTTCGCAAGCCTCCTGCCGTGCCACTAGCTGCGTTCTCGACGGACCCCACGCCGGGCCTGTCACTCGCCGGCTCTGCTTCGTTAGCCACACCGCCGGGGGTGCCATATCGCCCGCCCTCCGCCGTGCCCTTAGCCACGCCTGTTACCTAACCGTCTATCTAGCCGCCTGGCCTTCGACCCCCAACCACAGCCTCCCTACAGAGCAGGTACACCCGGGTGCGAACTCACCGCTTGGCGCCACACCCGCCTGCGATTGGGCGGCCGGCCCTCGAGAATTGCGCCAGATCTGGCAAGGCAACCTAAACTTTATTCTCCCGCCCAGCGAGCTAATCTGCAGTCCCGACGCTGGGGTTCCGCATGGCAGGTGACCGCCAGCGCACACGACGGCGGACGAGAGCTACCGTCGGCGGCCGGCAAGCAGAGCTCTCGCTGCCCGCCCGCGAGCAGGATGCGCACCGGATGCTGCCGCGGGACGAAGGCGCCAAACGGGAGATCCGACAGACTGGGCACTGGAAGAGCTAGGCGACCTTGGCCGTGTGACGCGCTGAGGTTGCGCGTGAGGCGCGAGTCTGCCTGCCCCTCCGCTGAGCGTCCCAGGATTTGGCCGCCGCCAACGGCAGCAGCAGCAGCAATGTCGGCCGCCCGCGTCGAAGCTGCGGAGCATGTTTGGAAAATAGCCTGTGGTGGCACCGGTCGAGCGTCCAGATCCCGTTTACCCGTCTACGCTCAGCATTGGCTGAGATTGCCATCCCCAAACCTGGCTGCCGGGTCGCGAGCGACCTCTGGCGCTCCGAGTGGGGCGCGGTAAGCGTGCTGTGTCACCCTCCCCTTTTGCTGCTGCGCGCTACGAAAGCGGCATCCATACCGCTGGTCTGGGTCCATCCCTAATACCGGTTGTCGTCTTGCGCGTGCTTGCGCCTGCAGCGCTGTTGTGTCGCGATGCCTTCGGTGTCATGCATCCTTTTCGGCCAGCACGACAGCCAGCACATCAACCGCACTGCATGCCCCGACGCTTGCCTGGCTGCCTGGCTGCCTGGCCCGCTGCAGCCTGCAGCCTGCAGCTCATCAGTCCGTTCCCTGGTATTCAGTAATGTAAATGTTTCAGACTGGGTCGAGCTTTGCAGACGACGTACATGGCCTGCAGAATGAAAGCACACCCCCGTCCTTCTGCCAAGAAAAGACCCAAAATACAACCGCCAAAGTGCCGGGATGACGATGTTTGCGCCAGCAAGAAAAAAGTGGATACGGGCATTGTTGCTTCGACGCGCTTGAGTGCCAGGCAGGGGCCAGGCACTAAGGCATTTGAGCAGGCAAATCCCAGGTATACCAGCAGCAAACAGCGCACAGCTTCCGCGCCGCCCTCCAGCCACCTCTCCACCAGATGCGCTCGAATTCTCTTAGCCCCGCGCGCGAATAAAAGTCGAACCATCTCGTCGGGAGTGAGGCGTGGACGGCGCTGTTAGTGCGTTGGGTCATGGCGAAGCTGGTGGTCGCCGCTGGACCGGCCCTTGCCCTCCGAACCTCGGGCTGGGCCGATGGAGAGTGGCCGCCAGGAGAAGACCAGCTCATCGTCGAGACCCGCGGCATCCAGCGTGCGAGAGCGAGACCGACAAGCATCATGTTGTCCCGTCATTTGACGTCGTTTCCCGCGGGCTCCCTTTGATTAATGCTGACGGCTTACTTGCGTCCTGCATCACCGCGGATGAAAACGATGCCGTTGTGATAACAGGCATTCTAATGTAAGTGAGTGTGCTGTTTATAGATGTGCTGACCACAGTTCATGCCTGATCTGACCGGTGTCGGGTTTCAACTCGAGAACTGACCACGAGACGCCCAAGTATCACCCCAAAACGTGGGAGCGGAGAGAAGTGGAACATGCATAGGCCCGTGGATGCTTGCACCACAGCTGAGTCTTGGCGGGGCATGGTGATGATTGTTGCGGCCATTGGCCAGCAGCTCATCATTGCAAATCCCGCTTCTGCTTCAGTAGCATTCCAGGACCTTTGGAATGAGTCACAGTGGAACGTAGCTGCTTGATCACAGGTCGATGATGTTGGGGTCTGCAGCATCGCTCATCCGCGCTGTTGGGATCCTGCTCGCCCCGCGTCTTGGAAAGACAACGATGTGGCAAGCTACACTAACAAGGAGATCAGTCGGACGAGACAATGGACATCTTATCACCGGCCGGCGGAAAGATCTAGAATCCCATCTATCTCCTAGCAAAGTGAGTTAGATCGATCGATGTTACGTACAGAGCTGGCTTTATCACGTCAAAATACCTCAATCACGTCCTCTTCTTTGACTTTACAGATGTGATTGTGGAGGGTGTGGAGGTGTGATGGGCGTTTCCATTTCCATTGCAAATCCCATGGCTTGTTCGCGTGCCATGCCTTCTCACCAATGCCGCCGTTCCATGGCTTGGAGGCGGGGGCCCGATCTGGATCACTGCTTGCCTACTCTCTAGCACGCCTCGTTCACCCAGCCGCGTCTTGTCTGTTGACCAGTCTCGAAGTCTTCCGCCTTCATCTTCTTGTCTCTCTTCCTCTGGTTCGTTACGCATGCAAGCCAATCCACGAGCCCGCTCCCTGAAGAATCTGTTCCCCTGGTACCTGGCTTAGCGGTCGCATGTCGTTGCCGTCGCCGCGCGTCCGTGAAGATCTAGATCTGCGCAGTCCTCGTGTCGCCTCATTCATCGTGCCGGACCCGAATCCGGACGGGGATTCGAATCGGCATCCCAGATAGACTTCACGGAAAGGGCGATGCTAAGATCTACTACTTACCATTCTAGTCGTTGTATCAACGCGTTTAGGCTTTCAGACCCTGTTTAGCACGTCGTTGATCAACGGGAGAATCGTCCCGTTTACTGATCGTCCTCGGCGGTTTTCTGCATCATCACGGCGATCAACGGCGATTCAAAGATCTCAAACAAATCCTAGAAGCGATGGAAAATAAAATTGCTACGAGGAAGGTTTGACACCGTTATCTGTCATCGCCGTAGCAGCGGCAGTAGTGTCTCAGGACCCCTACACTCACAAATTCTCTCTCCCCGCGGAGACAGCTTCGCG
>RKSS01000704.1:0-13392 GCA_009829855.1 Neofusicoccum kwambonambiense | reverse complement strand
CCAAAAAAAAAAAAAAAAAGCGTAGCCGCCCGTCCCGTAAACAACCCAGTCCATTATCGTGAACAACCCACCCCAAACGCCATCCCAACCCCCTCCTCACATCGCGTGGTAGCACCTCGTGCTGACTGCCAACCCTGGCTTCCCCGCCTCGAGGCTGTCCACCTCGTCCAGCTGGACCCACTCGCCGCTGCGGCCCCACTCAGCGCTCTTCGCACCGCCGACGAAGCCCTCGTCGGCCTTGCTGATCCTCTGCACGATGCTCGTGTTCGCGTCGATGCCGCCGCGGCTGCCGGCGGTGCCGTGCCCGTAGTAGCTGCCGCCACTCTGCGGGCCGTACGTCTTGCCGCCGCGGCTGCCGGCTAGCGCCGGGAAGCACTTGTACAGCAGGGCGCGCATGGCCGGCAGGCAGGCGCACAGGATGCCCGCGTGCACCTCGATCGTCGACCAGTAGCCGATGGGGACGTAGTCCCAGGTGATGTTCTGCGAGTTGGCGAACTGGATCATCCATTTGAGGCGGAGCATGGAGACGATGGTGACGCTGTGGGGGGATAGGGTTAGTCTGTGGATGTGGTTGTGGTGGTGTGGGGGAACGCAAGGGGTGGAGCGAGGTCGGGGTGCAACGTGGCAGGTGAAGGAGTGAACTCACAACAACCCGACTGAGAACATGCACATGACGTGAATCTTCTTCCGTGCGCTCAGCACCAGCTTCCATACTTGCGGCACCGGTAGCGTGATGACTACGAGGTCAAGCACAATGTTCATAGCCGCGCTCGACCATCCCAGCGCGTTCATGCTAATACACTTCCCCTCATGCTCGCCATCCCAATGCTTCCAGGCCAGGTTGATTGGTTTGCATTGCAGCGAGACAGCTGTCACGAAGGTAATGGCGTAAGCGGCGCAGCAAAAGATGACGAGGTAGACGATGATTCGGAAACGCTGCGACGGGAAGATACGGAGGTAGAAACAGCAGATCGAGATTTTGACGAGGGACAGGGAGGTGATGTAGAGAGACTCGTCAAAGTAATAGATCTACAGGATACAGGTCAGTCTGTCTGTGCATTATCAAACGGTAGACCGAGGTGACAAACATAGAGGATATGCGTGATGTCCTTCGGAGTGACTGTCCACATGTCTTTTCCAAGCCCAGCCTCGGCCACTGCACCATTGTCAGTTATGCTTGAACGAATCAGCGCACTCCGGTACAAGACTTACGGACAACCGAAAGGGAGGAGAGGGGTATCATCGTAAGCTGGTTCAGTATGTCAGCGCATCGTTGCATGTGATGCTGTCGCAACACTCACCAGCGTCATCAACATCACAGCGTCATCCCACCCAAAATCTCCACCCATCACTGGCAGACGTGCCAGTAACCGTAATGCGATGGCAACGAAGGCGATGACTGCCCCTCCCACGCCAATGTAGGAGACATGCTTCGTCCTGTTCCGGTGTTCTGCTCCGCAGGAGGTGAGAGTGACGTTCTTCGTGGATAACGCGTTCTTGACGCTGCATTCGGCGGCCACGCATGCTTCCACCTCTTTCGTCAAGGCCTCGTTTGTGCAGATGCAGGTTACGTTTGTCGAGGCACATGTCGACAGCTGCACGCCTTGGACCAGACATGTCCTCTGGAACATCCGAGTATCAGCAGCTGTCTTTCACGTGAAGAGCTCGCACAAGCTTTACACATACCCCGCAGTCCGGTAACGCCTTCAACACTGACTCCAGAGGGTTGGACTGCGCCAGCACGAGCAGCGGGCTCACCACGAGCACCAGCAGCCAGAGGTACCGCATGACTGGGCCGTCCGTAGGCAGTCCGGGTGGGCGATGGAATCAGAAACACAGGCTGCAAGTGGGCTGAGTCAGGAAGAGGGCGATGGGAGGGTATAGGTTCGAGGATAGATCAGGATATTGTCCAAAGGGCGCAGATCCATCCCGCAGCGGTGCGGTCCCTCGGCGGTCCAGACATGAGACGGCGTCTGGACGAGGGGAGGGAAGATACGGGCGTATGTAGGGTGGGAGGCGGAGGTCGCGTAAAGGGCGCGGGCAGCTAGGAATAGCAGGAGAAGGCATAGCGACAGCCCCGGGCAATATTTGATGCAGATCCAGCGGGAGGGGAGAAAAGACGTGCATTAGTCGGCAATACTGTGCAGAAGGGCTGGACCACTACCCGGCTACCACGCTGGCGGATGGAGCTGCACCGCGGCGTGGTGCCGTTTGGGGTGAAGATTTACGCAAGAAAAACTCTCCTCCCGTCGCCTTGGCACGGAAAGGGACGACTTGTGGGCTGGAGGAAGCACGGAGAGCGCCAGGCGTGTGGCGTGCGCCGAAACGGGAGCTCCACAAAACGGCTGACAGTGCAAGCGCATCCCCCGGGCAAAGAGCTCAATGGCCGGCGGCGGGGGCTCGAGCTCGCGATGAGGCAGGAAAGCCAGCCCAGAAAGGAAAGCGCGCGGCCGCTGCTTGGGGGCCAGACGGCGCTGGTGAGCAAATCACCCGCAAGCGCGCAGCGGGGGAGGCCCGGTCCTAGAGGCCGCTGAAACGGGCGTGCTCGGTGACTCCGGCACCGCGTTGCGAGGGCCAGCGACGGCTTATCGTGGCTGGGCGTGGTGGTGTTTCAGGGCTCGGTGCAGTGCTGCGTGCAGTGCTGCTGGGCGGACCGGCAGGCTGGGTGGATGGGCAGCATCGTCGCGAGGCAGCGCGGTCTCGAGACATTGCAGCGTGTTTGGGCGATCGCGGGCGATCCGCAGGCGTGCGGGTTCGGCTGGCGGCGGCGCGGGCGGCAGAAGAGGCCCGATGCGGCACAGTGCCCTCTGCCATCTCCCCACCCGCACGCCCCTGCGGCACAGCGCCTCTCGACTGCCTCCTCCCTCCTATGCGACATGGCTCCGCCGCCGCCGCTGCATGTTCCGAGAAGGGCGCCGCCCCGATGCCGGCTGCCACTCCCAGCCTGGTCGCCTTCGCGCGCCTTCATCTGCCTGCGACACCTGGTCAGCACTGCCCGCTGCTGAACACGTCTTCTCCTGCTGGACCTGCCTGTGCGAGACGGTAAGCAATGCCCAGTCTTTGTCCTCGAGTCATGGAGTTGGCGATGAGAGAGGCAGTGGACGGGACGAGCGTCTCAGCAAGGCACTGAATCTCCGGCGCGTGCGAGTGCGGACCGACATCGTAGCCTGAGCCGTTTCGATAACGGAGACGGCGAGGTTGAAGCTCGAAGCCTGCCCGCGCTTCTTGGGAATGCCGTCTGCTTATATCAACCGCGCGGAGACAAGCCCATCTTTAAGCCCGTCGCTGAACAGATCCTGCCTTTTTCGTGCTGGATAAAATAGCCTGTCGCATTCCACAACTTGAAAATCCTTTCCCCGTTAGGTGGTACCGCCTCTACGACCATGCAGTAGGTCAGGAACTCATCTTGAATACTGGGCTTGTTGCGGAAATCACACAAAGCACCGAAAGAGCAGTGCGGATCGGCTGGGCCTTCACCTCTTGGGGAACAGTCGCATCGCGACACGAGTGTTGCACGCATGGGTTCAGTCATGCCCACGCTCAACGGTCTGCTAGGTGAAGCAACCTGAGATGGGCTAATGCTGGGGAGAATCGCGGGTATCTCACTACCGAGGCTAGCGGATTCCAAGCGGTTGATTTGTTTCAGACCTATTGTAGAGTAACACGAAGGCCACGACCACGACTAGTCCGGTGCTCCGGCTGAGCCGTACGCGGCGAGTACCTCGGCAGCGCACCAGTACTTCCGCCGTGCGTACTCCGGATTGGGGCCCGGTGCGCCCACCTGCACGGCTGTTCGCGCGGTAGTCCCCAGCTGCAGGAACGCTTGGCGGAGGCGAGGAGCCAGCTCGGCTCCGCGGCCGAACCGGTTCGCCCAGCGGATAAGACTCGCCATGTCTGCTAGAAAGGGCCCGGCCGCGTCGTCGCATGCGGTCGTGCTTGCTGGGTCGAAGAACACGAGGGCAGAGCACCATGCAAGCGTGGCGTCGAAGGCGGCGACGTTCCCGGTCCGCACGTACTGACCTAGGGCGGCTAGTTTGCGCTGTAGGCCCTGGTGGTTAAGCGTGTCGCAACCGATCTCCGCAGCGGCGAAGAGCCACCCGGCAAGATCGGCGCGTAGACGTGTAGTGTCGGAGCCAGGGTCGTGGGTGTAAACGATGGTAGCCATCCCATCGTGGTTAGTGCTGTGCGCGTCAAGAATGGCAGCTGTGTCGGCTTGGTTAATGCTACTAGCGTCAGCCACAGGCTCGTCTGGAGCATAACGAGACTGTTCCTGCGAGAAAAGGCCATGCGGAGAAGGGTGCGGCGAGATACTGTAGTAAGTCGTCTGAGAAACGAGCACATCCTCATCCTTCGCGAGAGGGCCCGCCGCCTTGGCCAAGGCCGACGACTCAGCATCGTAGGGCGGCGAAACACTGCCGGAAGGCGTCTGAGGAACGAGCACCTCTTCATCCCCCGCAACAGGGCCTACTACCTTGGCCCAGGACGACGGCTCGGCATCGTAGGGCGGCGGCTCACGCGGGTGCCGGATAAGGTTCTAGTCAACTGTAGCACTGGAACAGCCCCTGCATGAGTGTAGGGGCAGTGACGTCGGAGCCCTCATCAAGGGCTTGGCGCAGACGGTTGCAGAAAAGCCGTAGGCCTTGTAAGGCGTAGTCGTTCTTCTTCATATACATTGTGAGGGAAAAGGCGCGAGATAGGGACTTCAGGCCGAGGAGAAGGTCGTGAGCAGCGACAATGGTAAGCTTCACTATTCTAAAACGGGCAGCAGGCATAACGACGAGCGGGATTCTCGACAGGCGTAGGCGGACACGGATGATGTGACCCGACTCAGCGACGGCGGCATCCTAAGCAGTAGTAGACACCAGGGGCGAGCTGACGGGGAGAGCTTCGTAGTCTAGGGCAGAGGGCTCGCCTAGGCACTAGGGCGAAAAGACCAGGAGAAAGGGCAGCTTGCGGGACCGGCCCGCAGTCTGGATCGTAATGGGAAGGGAGATGTGGAGGCAAGTTTTGGCAACGTCGGCGCGCACCGTCAAGTCCACGGCCTGCCTGTTGTAGCGCGAGACAGAGCCAAGGGCGCAGGGCTGGCCGGTGTCGGCATCCGACCACTCCACGAGTATGCGCTCGTTGATGTAGGCGGCCATGAGGCTGTGGCAAGTTAGCCGCGGCGGCGACGCCAGTGGACAGGGCAAACCAGGCCCCACACGACGACAGCGTGCAGATTCCCACCCACCCAGGCTTTGCAGACGGAGAAGCCTTGGCTCCGAAGCCGCCAGCTGAGCCGAGCTTGTCGCAACAGGGGATCACCCCGCACCAGGGCACTCGAGGGCCGTTCGTGCGAACTGGGGCCACTGCGAAACCGTGTGGGGGATCGATGCAACAAGGGCGGGACGGCAGACGGCGCAGTAGGACGGCGGCGAGAAAGCGCCACAGGACAGGCCAACGTTGAAAGGGCACGATCGTGATGGTCGAGAGGAAGGGTGAAGCGGGCGCGGGCGTTGTGGAGGTGCGGAGGTGCGGAGGAGTGGGGGAGTGGTGTGTAAAACGGCGCGTCGGGCGCGAAGTGCGACGATCAAATCACGTAGGCAGATTCCCAAGCAAGTTAACATCAACAGGAAATGACAGAAGCTCTGAGAAATCGGCTTTGGGGAATAAAGTAGAGAATATCGGGCTAAGGCGGCAGATTGGGAAGCTCTTTGAGAGGAAGGAGGGTAAGGGAGAGGGACTTGAACGTAACATGCAGTAGATGTAGACCAAACTAGATTTCTAGCATAGTGCACGCGAGGTGGACATAACCAGAGTGCATACTGCCTGGGAAATTTGCACCGGAAGCTCCGTTCACAACCCAAACTCCAAACTTACTCCTTGCTTGACAGACCCCTTAAACAGCCGCATCCGCTCGGAACCGCATAACCATTTCACACCCTCCGCCATCTTCCACAGAATCTCCGCATCAGCCAGAAACCTAACGACGGCGGTGATGTAGTAGCCGTCTCCAGGCAGGACGGTAGTGGTTTGCAGAAAAGAGTGGCCCGTGGGTCACGGCGAGACCGATGATGAGGTGACCAGCACGGCACGTCATACGCCGGGCCTACATGGATGAGTATGCTTCCAACCGTCATACATTCTTGGTATTCTCCCATCACAGTACCCGCTTCCATCAGGGTCCCGTGGGTTATGTTCTCCTCGGGGGGGGGGATCTGAAATTCTTCTCCGCGGCTGGATCAAGATTGATGATGATATGCCATTCATTCCGAGTTTTCGTAGTCGGAGTCGCTTTGTATGATGGGTTCCATATCTATGCGTGGAAGCTCGTTGTCCGATCTGTCATCATCCGCATCATCTTCTACTGAAGGCATCTGGTAGAAGGTCTTTCTGCGCTCTGAAGGCAGGGGTAACAAAGGGATGTTCGACGACAACTTTCCAACCGAAGGAAATCTGCTCAGATACAAACCGTCTACTCCCCACAAGCCCTTCTGCAACTCGCTTCTGAATTCCTGTGCAGTCTTGATTCTTGCTTGTTCTAGGCAGTAGCATACCACTTCTGCCACTGAGTGTTGCGGGTAAGTGCATATCAAAATCTCGGAATAGGGAAGCAGTCTTTTATACGGCCCCTGCGAGCGGAGTCGAAGTTCAAGTTCCTGCTTACAAAACTGGCTGGCGTGCATGAGGATGAAGGAGTCGGACTTTGGTTCTTTAAGGTAGTCTTGAACGACGTTCAAGAAGGACTTGTAAAGAGCCGTGTTTGTCGAAAGAGTCGTGCCGAGAAGCCCCTCAAAGCAGATTATGATGAGGTCATCGGGATCATCGAACCTTTTGAAGAAACTGTCCAAGAATTTGACCAGCTGCGGAAACAAGGGCAACCAGGTGCGGAGCTTGGGCTCGTGAATCTCATAGTGATGCTTTCTCTGAAGAATATGCTTAAGCATAGCAACCTACATGGGCACTCGACATGTTAGATCGTACGAAATAGATCTGAGGAGCGAGAGGATTACTTACATCAAAAGCTCGATCTTCGTCCTCTTCCCGTTGGACCAAAAACAGCATGACTCCGACTCGTCGGTAAGGTGACACTGACTTCTCCCTTGTCTTTGCAGCATCACGCCTCAGCGCCACCGCAGTCCACACCGCAAGGCAGACCCCTCGGAAGCTGAACCTCTTCTTGGCAGCTGGGTACAGAAACACCATCTCGCTAGGATCTACAATCCCCTTCGGGTACACAAGCTCCGCAACATATCCGTAGGCGCCCATGTCTTCGCGGCGTTGGTTGAGAGCATACCGTAGCTCCAATAGCGACCGGGGCTTGGAAGATTGGAGGAAATAGGTTTCCAACGTTGATATGAAAGCCCGGTGAAAGGTTGCGGATTCGCCTACGTACTCGCAGACTTTGGAATCACCCAGTCCGCAGAGAACTAGACATCTAAGATCGTGGTGATATCCGGCAAAGAGTTCTTGAGTGGTGAGGTCCCTCAGAACATCATCTTGCTCAGTCTGAATGTCAAAAACCATCAACCTTAACGGGTACTGTAAATTTTCCGCCGACATCAAAGACTTCCCCACCACGTATCTAGCGTGTCGAAGACTATCCACTTCAGCATTGACGTAGAAAATCGTGGGAGCCTCTCCTGGCTTGCTAGCTTCTATAGTCATGCGAACGCTCGTTGTGAGTTGATTCAAATTGCTGTAGTGAGCTTCATTTATATGTACGTCGTAGGAAAGCTGGTCAGAGAAATACCGGGCGATGTAGGAAATCTAAACGAGAGTCAGCGAGAAAACTAAATAGGGCAGCAGTACAATATTCTTACCTTATCGCGAACTCGCGGAGAGGTCTTGGACGGGGAAAAGTTCAGGATAATCATTTTTACCAGTCGATGATTACTTATCAAGTCAGGCAGCTCTGGTATGGACCCTGCAGACCAATCTCGGTGTCCCCAAAGACGCACACAGGCTATCACTACAAATCCTACCGACCTGAGCGTGAGCTTGTTTCGCTGCGGAAGAAGCGGGGCAACCTCTGCATTGCCTTCTCGAGCCATGGAGAACTTGTTGGTACGGAGATCCCAGTTGGTTTCGTCCGCATCAGGTATCGTGACTTGTTGCTGGCCTTCTCCGAGGGATAATGGCGTATCAACGTCTTCGGCGTCATTATGTTCGGCGTCATGCCTGGACTGGGAAGATGATGATGATTCCTCTGAGCTTTGCGAGGAAGTTTCCTTTACGTCCAGTAGTTGTGAACTTTTGGCCCGGTATTGGGCTGCGTCCGAATCACCTTCTTGCAGGTCCTCGTCGTCGGCAGCGTATTCTGCTCTCGGTAAGGCGAACAGGGCGACCTGCTGCAGATGGCGGGAAACATGTCGTTTGAGATTATCTGTTTGGCCGGAGCATAGATTGCAGATCCCACTTTGAGGCTGTGGTTGCCGAAACATATCCAAAGGCATGGTGGCATCGAATTCTTCCTGATGCATTTCTTTCATGTGGTGCTCGAAGTCAGAGGCGCTTGAGTGCGAAGCATGGCCCGCAGTGTTGCAGAACCACTCGTATCTGTGAAACTGGGCTTCGTGGCGATACCAAGCATCTTGGTCCGCAAATGGATGATTTGAATGGCTGCATTTCGGATATGTGCAGACGTATGGTTGAAGATCGTTGAGAACGTGCTTCCTGAGATCTGCGATTAGCTTCTGGCCACGCATCTAATGGCGCGAAGCACAATCCGAGAGACTTACTTCCAGCCCTTGTCGGATCGAACGTGTGCGGTTAAACAGCAGTATTTGCACTCAAAACGAACCATTTTAAAGCCTTCTTGAGTCTTTGGGCGAGGTGGCACTTCAACGTGGATATCTCGAGTGGCCTCGCTGGCAACAATGGAAGTTTTGGAATCTGATTGAGCGATAGAGGGTGCCAACAGCTCATCTGCACCAATCTGCGGAATACCATCCATCTTGAACGTGCTGGCCTTGGTCTTTACTGTGTTGGGATTGCTCTCCCTAAGACTCGGGGCGTTCACAGCTGGCCGATTTTCCTGCTCCCTGAAGATATGGGCATGAAGCTTGTTCTGAAGTGCTGGATCATTCGAGTGTTTGTCGGGGTCTGTGACTCGAGCGGCAGGCGCAGTGGCTTCGGTGCGAAGCTTATCCCGGTGTCTTTTCCGATACAAAAGCAGCTGTCTCCGCCGTGTGATCGTCTTAGCGAAGCGGGCGGCCACTTCCGGATGCAGCCTCGGGAATTTGTCCTGGATGTAAAGCAGATCAAAAGGCTGGAAGCATGTCACATCTTCGGTAGTTTCGTCCCCAAGACGGTCGATTGAGGCAGGCTTCCGCAGAGGTAGCTTATAAAGACAAGTGACAGTCACTCTTATTGATTCTAAGAGTTGACCCAGTTCTGTGATTGGAGGCGATTTTGCCGTTCCGGTCTGCCCTGGTGGAATTTCTTCCAACGGATCTTCAGAGGAGCTGTCCCGCGGCATTGGAGCCATGGTAGATTTCTGTTGAGTCGGCTTTTTAGAGGTTTCTGCTTCAGAGTCTGAGGAGATCTCCCACGGGGAATCTTCCTCCATGTCTGATGTCCCGCTGTCATCTCCGGACTCTGAATCCGAGGAGGCCTCCTCAAATGGGACTCGAGCGCCTCTTAGGATCTCGGCTGTCTTTCCAACCTGTCGGGTGAGAATTTCCAGCAGTTTTGAGACTTGCTCCCTGTAGAACGGCGCCTCTCTCAATCTGTAATCCAGTGACAGTTGGTATGTCTTGCCTGAGTGGGCGGCGCCGACGTTTCCTGCCCACAGCCTGTACTTGTCGAACTCTTCCTGCAGGTTTTCATGATGAGCAGTAGATTCCGACGCCGAGTCGCAGCTGTCTGTAAAGGCTTGCCAACAGTCTGCATGTCGCTGAGCAAGGGAGACGGACATGGTTGCACCGGGCACCTCAGATGCGCGCACAACTGGATGAGATGGACCACAAGGTGTCGGATGAGACCGTGAGGCTGAGAAGTGGGAGTGTTTGTCATCCGGAAGCGAAGCGCTGGCCAAGTACCCCGCCATAACGTGGGGGCCAGACGCGAAGAAGCTGAAGCGGCTCCGTCGCTCAGCCTTGCACCTCAACACGATCGCACACCGCACACCATGTCCGGCCTTGAGGTTGTCGGCGTCGTCCTCGGAAGCATCCCCCTGGTCATTAGCGCTCTCGAGCACTATGCAGATGGAGTAAGCATACCCAGCCATCATGGCACATCCTTGGCACTTGCAGGAAGGTCAGATGACGAGGGTGTTGAAAGACCTGTCCATATTAAACAGCACGAGGAGCAATACAAGGTTTTTCCGGACGGCTAATTCAATTACCCTAAGCGTCTGGTCTGTTTGTGCGTGAAGGGGGTGCTGTGAGGGTGCGTCCGGAATTCAGGATGGCCGTTACTGACTGCATTTCACAGGTTGCAACGGTAAAGAACATGCGAGAGTACGAGAATGTCTTTCTAGATAGTCAATCCCGCCTCTTGTTGAGCGTCGCAACTTTTAGACAGTCGTGCAAAGAGTTGTTGCAAGACCTGCCCGACAGTAAAGTCAGGGAGCTGGTAGACCTCCGACAGGGCTGGGAGAGTGAAGAGATCAAAGGGACTTTACGTAAGTGCCTAGGGGATGACTACGCGACGTATAGGGTTTATGTCCGACAACTCAATAAGAGGATTGAGATGCTGCAGCGGAAGCTCAAGTTGCAAGAAGATCTGAAGGTTCGCCGCTCGTCTGCTACTGTGACACGTTCTCAGATTGCTGATTTCAGATGCAGGTTCCATTTCTGGTCGATGGTGAGGTTGACGAGAGACGGCGGAAAGAGTTTTTCAAGAAGACATGGAGCCGTATCCGTGGCGGATTCAATGCCGAGAAGCACAAACAACTCGTCGCCGAGATCACTGACGACATCGACAAACTCTGCACATTCACCAAGGGCGCTATCGAACTGGACACCGTCGAGCGGGAGAAATTCACAAACACACACTCGACATATTGGCTATCACTCCGTGGCCACACTCAAAGGCTATACAATACCCTGCGCTCTGTCTGGGTACAGACATGTCCGTCACAGTCTCATTCTCACAAGGCAAACCTTCGCCTTGATGTGCCTCAGCGGGGCACCAAAGACAGAGAAAAGCCTGAATTCAAATTTTCGTTTCTTCTTGGCGAATGTTCTGGTCAGCCATTACCTTCGAGGTGGCGAGAGGCAACTATCGTCTCTCTCGAAGCGCCACCTCCAAGCCATCAGTAGGTGCTTGAAATCAAATGATACCTATACGTACTGACCAATGGACAACAGAGCATCTGCAACATGCACGCCGCAAAAGTCAGATAGAAAAAAAGCTAGATTCGATGTACCAGACCTCAGGATTGATCCAGCATACCAGCCGGGTAAACTCTGCAGTTCGTTGGTGAAAATCGATTGTCTTTGTGCAGCACTGGGAAGCAACTACCACCCGCCAAGGTATTGCTTGGGCTTCCTGGCCCAGAATGACTGGCATTATCACCTCCACGATGCTGTTTGTCCGTCCAGCGCCCAAGAATTGGTTCCTTTGAATGGGATACTTGATCGCCGCAGACAGAGCACAATCTCCACGAGACAAAAGTAAGTCCTGAAACCAATATACCTATCAGTGATTTTGTCGACTCAGAACCAATGAAATACGTAGGCGTACCCTGGCTTTTGCTCTCGCCTCCGGCATCATCCAAGTGTACAACACACCCTGGCTCCAGGATAGCTGGAGCAGCTCCGACATCCATGTCGATCTCCAAACCACAACGCTCTACGTCATCAAGAACTTCTCCCCGACTATTCCAGATCCACATTCCTCGACAGTACACCAGAATAACCCACAAGACAACCTACTTGTGAAAAACCGCGCTCTCTTCTCTCTCACTATTGCCCTTCTCGAACTCACCTACGGCGCGCCCCTCTCCAGCCACAAGACTCCCGCGGACCTCGACGACGCTTACACACCCTACCGCATCGCCGAACGGCTGACCAAGAAAGTCCAAGATGACGAGCTCCCCAGGTTTGCCAGCGTCGTGGGTCGATGCATGTACCCGACGCCCGAAGGCGCGTGCGAGTTCAGTTTCTCCAACGAAGGTGTCCGCAAGAAATTCTGGAAGGAAATTGTCACGCCGCTACAGCAAGACTGGGAAGAGCTGGTTGCTCCGCCCATTGGGTTTCAGGACTATTCTGGTTGACAAGGAAACGGGGTGCAGAAACGTGCGCAAAAACACGCTTTTGAAATCCATATACCGCGCACCGGCATGTGGAAGCACGCGTCTGGATAACGTCACTCACAGCCATCTGGATGACTCCCTCAACTCCTTGCACAGCTGCTGATGTCGGAAGCACATGTAGCGGACAGCTGCTGCGACGAGGCGCGTAGCCTGCATCCACGTACCTGCTGTGCTCGAATGCGACATCTCCCCACGCTAGACGCCACGCCGCGCCTCGTCTGGCCATGCTACGCCGTTCCTGCGTCACGCACGCCCAGCCACTGCTGCTGCACGCTTCGATACTGTCGTGCAGCCATGATAATGCAGAAAGCACTGCAGCCTCAACGGTTTCCCCGCAGATCGCTGAGCAATGGCATCTGGAGAGGAGCGCGGTGTGGCCTCAGCGTAGGAAAAAGAGTGGGTGAGACTTGAAGAACATGTTTGAGACGCGTGGGTGTGGGAGATGAAGAGCCCCGTGTGGAAGTTGGTGCGTTGAGGGAGATGTGAGGGATGGGGAGGGGAGAGCAAGAAGGCTCGCACTATCTGCGGGGATGAGAAGGGCAACTCTGCTTCCGCGGAGAATCAGAGCCCCATTGACTCTGTCCAGAGATAGAATACCACCTCAATTGAGCTCTTCTTTCTGGAAACAACCCCAAAACGCGACTTTGAAATTCAAAACTGACGGTCCACCCGCCAAACATGACGACAATCCCGACCACCGCGGACAGAAAAAATTCTTCTCTCCGCTCCTCAAATGCATGCACGCTCTGACTTCGTACCTCCATTCCACTCTCCACCCCTCTCAATCCCTCACTTCCGCCCCGCGGTCCGCCCACATCTCTCCGCAGCCTATAACGTCAAAGTCTCCTTACTTCCTCCCACCTCTCGCTTACCTATATGTGCAATTCCGCTCCGCTCCGTCCCACAACACCGCCTACGTTCCCACTTTCGCACCCGCACAGAAGAACGCAACCCTAAAAAAGACCAACACATCATCAACAGGGCCCAACCCAACCTCAGCCATCAAGAGACCCTCGCCCCCACCCGCAGACACTCACCGCCATTCGCACCCTCCCCCTGAAGCGATCCTCAAGATCGAAGAATGCATGGTAGATCCCGCAAACGCGCAATCCCACGCCGTCCATGTATGAATGCAAATCTCCTCTAAAAAA
>RKSS01000085.1:0-11993 GCA_009829855.1 Neofusicoccum kwambonambiense | reverse complement strand
CCCCCTCCCCCACCACCTGCGCCACCCAGAAAAACACCTGCCTCAGCAGCGGCGACCCCAACTTCGCATACTGCAACGCGCAGGCCGCGTCCTGCTGCGAGAAGGCCTTCGACGCCTGCCGCTCGACCGGCGATCCGAACGAGGCCGCCTGCGCCGCCGCGCGCGCGAGCTGCTTCGGCTCCGTCGGGCTGGGCGGCTTGCTGAGCTCGGTTGCGCCGGCTTCGACTGGCGTCGTTCGGGCTTGAGTGCGGTGGTTGGTGGTTGGTTGGTGGGGAGGAGGTGAGGGGGGTGTTGTGTTTTGGTTGTTGAGCGGAGCGGTGGCGCGCTCTTCGTTCTTTTGGGAGTGGGGTTGTTTGGAGATCGCGTTTAGGATTCGGACGCCATGAGAGCTGTCATTATCGAATGTGTAAGTGTTAGTGTGCTTGAAAAAATAATTTATGGAAGTGAACTGCTGCGATTGCTATGAGATGGAATAGATTCCATTATTATGACTCCCTGTGCCGTATTTATGCAAAAGAAGGTTAGAATCTAGACTCTGAGCCCACCTCATCTAAACTGGGTTCCACTCTTCACGTGAATGCAGCCGTCGCAATGAATGGCAATTAAGACCAAACCAGTCTATTTGATGATAGTACGTCTTCTTGGTTAACCGCATCGAGAGCGACCTGCTCCATCGAGAGCTACGTGCATAAAAATGCAGCATGGGAAAGATCCGGTTGGCCCGATTGTGTTCTGGAGGCTCAAATAAACTACTTTTCATGAATGTGCCCTGCCTGTGCCCTTCTAAAGTGAACCGAAAAAAATTGAGGAGATTTCAAGGCTATATGTACCAGAATTCTTCGTTTAAATAGTCGATGATTTCTTCCTAATAACTTCGACGGTGTGCGGAATGAGTTTCTCCACCGATTGAGAATAACCATTTTTTTCGATCATAGTATTCGTTCAATTGGACGGAAAGTCAAGACCGCGAAGACTTAAACATAAACCACATAACGCATGATGCGGAAAGAAATGTTGTAGTCCTATTTAGTTGATGCACGGCCACCGACAAAGACACTCTAGCTGGCCTAGAAGTTGGCACAAGAGGGGGAAGATTAAAGACAGTTTTGATCATGCTGGACTGAACAAATCACCGTGCAGTTAGCATGGAGCGATGTACACCAGGACGGGTAGCAAACGAAGCCCAGACCTCGGCACTCTCCCGTAGCAGGTCCATGATACGGATAAGCTTGAGAAGAGTTGGCCGAGGTGCACAGGATAACCTGGCGTTGCATTTTAATCTTGAAGGGTGGTGGTGTGCACTCAATAACGAAGCGGGAAATGCGCCAGGAGTTATTGCCAACCAGAGGGATGAAGAAGGCGACAAAGGCAATGAGTAGCGTCTTGTAGGGGTAGAGCGCGAGCTTATTCCCGAGTACCCAGCCGGATTTCCGTTCCGTCCCTGCGAAGGGATAGCCTATAGGTGGATTGGTGGCGATAGCAATATTAAATCCAACAGCGATAATGCATGGATTTACAGGATGCGTGCAGGGTGATAAGCAGCCCCTGCGTATCTTCGTATGTGAAAACCGAACATCACGCAAGGCACTCGCTTTTGAAGATGAGAGCCCCCATATCAAGCTGTAAATGGAGCACAAAGGAGAAAGCGGGACAAATACGGAGGTCCGTACTCCGTACCAACGTCTGAATGTGCGCAGCCGCCAATGGTTGTGCGATCTTATTTTAAGTAGGGGGCGATGGCAGTAACGGCCCCCAAATTAGGCTTGAGAGCCGGGGCGATCCGATCCTGCACGCGCGGTGCTGCCATTCTCGTCACCAACACCTTACTCGGCCCCTGCTATTTTGGCGAGCTCAAATCTCGGATTCAGTCCGAATCCTGCAGAGCACAAGAGAGCCTCCATACAATAACCGCCCATCTTCTCGAGCACTCCACACGGCCATGGAACCCGAAAACCGCGCGAAGAAGTAACGCCTCTGCTCTCCCCGACCGGCCATGTTTTCCGCCCTCCCCAACCTCCTCGCCCTCGCGGCCCTGCCGACCGCCGCGCTCGGCCTCGGCAGGGTGGTCGTGGAGAACAAGTGCGGCGCCGCCGTCGAGGTGCGCAGCCAGCTCACCAGCGGCCTCTGGGTGGCCACCGCGCCCGCCGGCCGCTTCGCGAGCAGCGAGTTCTCGGCCGTGCGCCAGGAGGTCCGCGTCAGGCCCGACGCCGGCACAGACCAGTTCCTCGTCGTCGACTTCGCCCTCGTCGACGCCGACGCCGACCGCGTGCAAGTACTGGTCGACGGCAACCCAGCCCTGTTCGATGGCCGCTGGTCCGTCCGCTCAACCGACCCGGCGTGCCGCCCCGCGACCAGGCGAACCGTCGGCGATGAGGCCGGGGTGTGCGGGTCCGACGCTGTCTTTACTCTGACGGTTTGCGAGAACGATGCCGGTGGCCGGGTTGCCGAGATGGGTGATGCCGGGCACGCGTCATTTTCCCCGCGGGGTGCTGGGTGGAGGGATGGGAAAGGGCTGCGCGTGCAGCTGTGAAGGACTATACCCAGGAGAATGGAGTTATTGGGATTTGGGAAAGAAAACTGAAAGGACCCTGCATTTGGCGGGCGTTAACGAGGGGAGCATCACCATTGTGAAACCACCACACGAGGCTGCCTGCTGCCGGCTGGTTGTTCCTGTACACCAGCATGGCCCAGAAAAGCGCGGCGTCGGCGCTTGGGCGGCGATGGAATGGAGGTGTTGGTGGGGAATCGGTTTCCAGGACATCAACAGCAGGACTGCAGACGAACAGCTGTCCACGCAAGGGAAGACCTGTACACTCTGGAGGGACTATTCAATGCGAACCTACGAAGTATTGACTCATGTCAAGCATTAGCCCTCCGTGTTCTGTGACCTCGTTCACTTGACGCAAGTGCGCATCGTGAGCGTGTGCTGGTGCATTGATGTCTTGGGCGTGAGTTACGCATCAAGCGAGCATGGACTTCAAGAAATCGATGCAGTCAAAGGCTGGTTCCGGAAACGCTGGGGCACGTGTGGGGGAGGCCTTGACTGATGCACGTATAGCGGTCATGTGGAAGACAGCTGGAAGCTTCCCCGACGGAGATAGCATGCTCGTGCGGGTGAAGATGGCGGCTGAGCACTCCGCATCATCTGGCGCCAGGTGTGGGGAGAAAGAGACAGCGCATCGCGGCTAACAGGTGTGTTGAGATGGGCGCAAGCGAGCCGGCGGCAGATGCGTGAACAATGTCGGCCGATGGGCGGGGGCGTTGCACGTGGGCAGCATCGCAATGGACACCCGGATGAAGCGGAACAGACATCGAATTCGGATGGAGGCCAAGTGTACTCTCTGGGCGGCGTCGAATTCCCAAAGAGGATAGCGCAGCGTTCGAGATTGCGAGCGATGGTGGATAATGGTGGTGCCGCGACGAGCTCGGCGGAAAGCTAACGTTACTGCGGCTACTGCGGGCGCTTCCGTCGAACAGTTGCGGAAGTTGGAAGGCACGGAGTGGGACTCATTGGACGAGCGGGGCGGAGATTATGTGATGCAACGGATCGCGGCCGTGGACGGCGCTAGCAAATGCGATTTGATAAGAGCGCCTGTCGGGGAACGCACCCGGCGAATTTTCGATGCGGCGGCAAAAGCGCCGCACGCGCTGGGGGCCGGGAGACACTGACACTTTGCCTTGGTGACACGACACTTGGACCACCGCCAAACCACCGCACGTGAGCTGGGACGGCATTGCACGCCTCGACAGACTCTGGAAGAACTTAGAATTGGGTTCTTTTTCAAAGAATCAAGAATCAATTGAGAAGCGAAAACACCAATCACACCAGGATTCAACCCATGTGTTCAGGGGAATTCAGTCAGTGAGGACATCCGCGCCGTCAGGTCACGATACCTCGCAGCGCCAGATGCGACAGTCGCCAAGGACAGCCGGTGCGGGCAATGGTTGATCCGCTCACGTGCGAGGATGGCCAGCGCAGGAGGCTTGGAAGTGGGCGACCTCTCTGGCGTCTCGCGAGCGTGCCGACTCCAACACGGCGCTGCTACGTGGTCGAGCGAGTCCTCAACGAGCTCTCAACGCCGCAGCCGGAGCATACGCAGCATTGTCGCACCAATGAGTCTGGGGCCTCGGAAGTTGGCGTGCGGCACTGTCGCGACGACAAGGTCGCCCGGCGTTGCGCTGGCACCGACCCTGGCGGCAAGCGGCATGCGCGGGAGCTCCAGCGCTGTGCCGGAACGGGCAGAGCGGACAGGTTGACTCATCAGCTGATGGCTGTGTCCCCAAGGCATTGCGCTGACACGTCAGAAAGACCATGGCAGGTCACGTGCGCGGCGTGGAGCGTCTTGGGCTTCGCGCGCGACAGGCTGCCCGAAACAGGCCGTGTCCTATCGATAGCGCGAGGGCAGGTTCCGCAGGCGCTGGAGTCGTGCTGGACATAGCGGTGAAAGCACCGGCCAGCGTCTGTGCTCGGTGGGGGGAGAGGCACTCTGCGACTTTCACCGCGTTCTCTTTCGGACATCACGAGTCCTGACAAAGACACAGAGGCACAACCATATATCATCATGTCCCAGAGCCAGCGCTTCTCTCGCCAGAATCAACCAGCGCCGCCATGTTTTCCAAACTCCGCAAGAACCAGAGCCAGACTCAAACCAAGTCTGCATCTGCAGCACCCTCGTCCTCCATGCACAAGCAGCGCACACCTGCAGCACCCCCCAAGTCGACCTCGTCTCCCAGCATGCGCCAGTCGCAGCCTGCAGACAAGAAACTCAGCTTTGCCGACCACCAATGGGAGGAGCGCCACTGGACGAAGCCCTTTGCCAACGGCGTCACCCAGGTCGTTGCCACCCTGAACTTCCCTCCCGAGCACGACGACATGCACGACCTCAAGCGCATTCCCGAGGAAGAGGACCTGTACGGCAAGGCCAGGGAGCATTCCCACTACAAGGGCTCGCCCAAGTGTGGCTCTTCCAAGCCCTCCCCGGCCGTGTCCTCGAAGTCGTCCAAGCACTCGTCGGTGTCCTCGCGGACCACGGCCCCGGCGCCCTCGGCAAAGAGCTCCGTCTCGTCCCTCAAGAGCAACAACTCCTCCAAGAGCTCGTCCACGCTCTCGTCCAAGACCTCTGCCTCGTCGCTCTGGTCCGAGCGCCCCAGCTCGTCGTCGTCCAACGCGACCTACGCCACCTCCTGGTCGGTTGATTCATCGGCATCAACCGTCATGACCGACCTGGACGAGCCCGTCTCGGTCTGCAACTCCAACCGCCCGGACTCGTGCACCCTTGGCGACTACGACGTCTTCAAGGCGCGCAGCAAGAAGGAGCAGCCGAAGCGGCCCAACTCCACCGTCTCCTCGTGCTCCGGCACCTCCTGCGCCGGCACCATCCACTCCAGGCCCCAGACCGGCAAGAGCGCCAGGAGCGGCAAGAGCAGCAAGAACGGCGACATCACCTTCCAGGTCGTTGCCGAGGAGGACGAAGCCATCTACCTCCAGCGGACGCCCAATCCCCGCCCCAGCCGCCACTGGCGCTGAATCCCAGACACCGTGTCTGCAAACCCTCCTCAATTCCAAGGCCAGGCGCCTTGCTCCACCAACCCCCCTCGCCGCAGCCGACGCGACCCCGTACTGGAGTAATCTTCGAGCCCCACAGGCTCATTCTCCTTGACTGTCGTCGGCCATCGGAGTCGGAACTTCGGCCATTTGTGCACGATGAGACCCGATGCGGATTAACGAGGCTACGAAAGAGTGTCACGATGTTACGATCACCACGACCATGTCGATTAGGCGGCTGGATGCACGATGCCTCTCCAGCGCAGAGCCTGCGAACATCTCCAGGGCGTCTCCCTGCACTCGCTACTTGCCCGACTGACGTGCAACGTCTCGGGCCATAACTTGACGATACGCTCCGGCGATGAACAGAATCAATTCCATTTGGATCTCCTCAGATTGCTTCAGGATTTTTGGATTTCCTCCACAGTTTCTTTGGTTCAGCAGAACTAGTCTACAGAATGAACAATCGTCATCTGCTTGCCCACGCTCAGTGAGACGCACACAGCTCTGTGCAGCTCTAACCTTTTCTCACCCAGGCCTCAGCTTCTCAAACCTCAAACAGCATCTCCGCAGATCTCGTGAGTCACAGCGCGGTGGACACGTCAGATCGCCGGCGGACCAAACAGACGGCTCCGGGGAAGCAGCCTTCCTTCCGCTTTGCGCTTTAGCTCGATGTGTTGTCCCTTGGGCCGTTTCCTGTTATCGCAAGGCAAGCGAGCGCTCGGGGCCAGGGTGGGCACCCAGTCGGAGGATCTCGGGAGCGTCCACATGGCAGCGCGTCCTGGCGGGAACCTCAGCGCCGTGCCAATCACGGAAGCCCGCCTTCGAGACGCCGCCGAAGCTTCGAAACGGCCTTCGGCGCGGATTCTGCTGCTGTTCTCCCCGTCCAACTGTCTCGCTCGCCAGCTTCCGCGGATCGGGCCGATGGGACTGACCGCCGCCGTCCAGGAATACCCTCGACCGGAAACGTGTTCCTGCAGCAGTGCAGCCCCCGGACCGCTCTTGCCAGTGGCGCTAATGCGGCCTGATCTGAGACGGGCGCCCGCAAATCTCACTCCCTGAAGAATGACATCAACTCTCCCCAGCGCGGCGGTGGTGACCTGGCTCGAGCCGAGATCCGGTCAAGCGCCCACGTCGCATGTTACATCTGCTTTATCTCCCCAGCCCCGTCCGCCTGATCTGCCTTCCTGGCGCTGGTCGGACACCTCAGCGCACAACACTCGGATCTTCGCACGCGCGTACCCTCGAATGAAACGACCCCACACCCGTCTATTTTCGTACGTCTTCACACTGCGCCGCTGCCCAACTCCTGACGCTTTGCTGACCTCTCGTGCAGCTGCGGTGTATCTACCCGTTCAGCCTCTTCCGACTCGCTCTGAAGCCTATCGCACTTCCTCCGACAACTCAAACTCACCGCTCACTCCAGCCGAAGGCCACAACGGCGGTGCGAAGCCATCCCACGCGCCTTTCCCGCCGAGGACCAAGCCTGATGACTACGACACCGGTCAGTCAAACCACCCTTCCTCACTGGCGAGCCATTTGGCTGTGGTCTTGTCGCCCGACCTCCCCGCCTCACCATTGCCGATCAGAACAGTTAGCGTTTTCACCGGTAAGTGTCGTCCACCGCCTCCACAACACCAAGTACCGACTCAGGTAAGCCCATGCCACGTGAACAAGGACCTTTCCTGCCACGCAAAATTATCTTCGCATCTCACTACTGCCTGCGTTCGAAACTCCACAACTCCTGGCCTTTCTCGTTCCAATCGCGGCCTATCTCCTGCGTTTTGCATCGAGCCTGGCACAAGGTCTTCGTGCCTTCTGGGCTCGTTAGAGCGAAAGCACCATGGATGCACGTCGCAGTCACGAGATCTTGATGCATCTCCGGCTCTCCTAGGCTTGCATAGCATCAAGCTTTCATTATGACCTCGTATTCTCATTGACAGGTGCAGAGGAGTACTGCAGCCGATGGCTCGTGCCAAGGAACCACGGCTTTGCGACAGGACATATTGACGCCAAGGTCGCATCTAGCCACCTGCTCCCACGCATGTTGGATCCAGAAGCTATGTTTGCGCTGGCCGTCGGCTGCAGCAGCCCTCTCCGTCATTCACGTCTGTTATCACTCACCATAAAGTATAGCTTTACAGTCATGCTGAAGTGTGCACTGGAGCGGCTCCACGAGAAGGCTGCTACGGTTGTCATTCGCGGCCCACTTTCGACACCATTGGCAATGCGCTACCCTCTCCCCGTTCGTGACTTAATCAGCTGTGGAAACTGATAAATGGATGCACACTATGAGGAACTAGTTGCCGGATCACTATGTGTGGCAGCACACTCGAGCGAACGACTACGTTGCGTGACTTTCTTCGTCAATTCTCCGAACATCTGATTAGGCGTCTGCTTTTGGATTAATGCAAGTGCATTTGTTCGTATAGTTGACATTTAGTGAGTTGGTAATTTTGATTCTTGTTTTTCCACATTTGGAACCTCTCACTCATGTACTCGGTACTTTGTTTGTATCCCTGGGCTTCATTTTCTTTCTTTACTTTTTATTTTCTCTCATAAAAGGAAACAAAAGAAACAGAAAAGAAAGCATGCGAGCGAGCGCATCTCACACAGTTGGTTTTCCAATTATCTCGGTCTTTGTGAACCCCGTTTTTTCATGTCTCATCTACCAATTGCGCAGCACTTGGTCATCTGATAAGGTCATTGAGTGTACTCATACTTTTATAGGTGAGTGTTTCAGTCGTCTAGTCTCCTTATTTGCGTCAAGATAGCTAAAATTGCAGACATCTATTTATCTTCTCTCCTACATCTAGTTCTTACCCCCACGCCAAGAATGGCCATCAAATCCCCCCATCTCAATAAAATGCAGTATTTCCTCCTTGTGTTTCCCAGTATGCCGCTCTGGAGAGATGTGCAGGACCCTCGCCGGATGATCTGACCAGGATAAATGAGGAGAAGTGCTCCGCACTTGCTTTCTCTCATCCCCAGGTGCGGCTCACCTCGGCGAAGTGAGGACGACTACGGCCAACAAATTCCGCAGCCAGATGAAGCCTCTTGAATGACTCGATGCTGCGCTCCGGGGAGTCACGGCAAGCACACAGCTACGACCACACCTTTCTGGCGAAGTGCGCGCATCGTCAGCCTGCACCCCGCTGCGGCGCTACCCGCCCCCGCATTTCGGAGCATCGCTTTGCCGACAGTCCGCCGGCAGTTGGCCGACAGCCAAAGGACGCCGATTACTTGTATGCGCACATCACGAACACAGGGGCATGTCCAAATCCATGTCCAATTGCATGTTGAAGCCGACGCTGATGCGTGGAGCAAATAGTTTTCCTGCAGCCAACACACCCCCGTTTGGCAGCGCAATACTTTCCCAATATGCGTCGCTTTCTATTCCTTAGCATCCCAGCAAAGCCACACCGTTCGCCTACTTGCTTGGAAAACTCGTTCCGAGCCGGTCGCCAAGTGCGCTCTGATGGTGGCGGCCAATGTGCATCGGCAATGGCGACTGCCGTCTGAAACCACCGCGTGCGGGGTTGTCGGAAGCTTGGACAAGTTGCACACAGCGACATCTGTCCATGTAGAGCTGTTCGCGCAGACTGGTTCGACCGAAGGGTGTCGCGGGTCGGGAATTCCGTTGTTAAGCGGCTCCAGCAGACTCACAAGCGGCCCGGCGCCGAAGTTTCAGAGTTTATTCAACGTCCTCGAGCCTTGGCCCATCCGGCCGCGGGTACTTCCCGTCGCATTCTCCGTCGCGCGTGTGCCTGGGTATCGCTCTGGGATCTTCCGGCACTCCGCGCCAGGCGTCTTGGCTTGATCGCATTCGCTGCTGTTGTGGCTCCGGGGAGTCGCGGATTAAGGTCCTCATCCCTCGAAACGCAAACCGTCAGCATTCAGTCGGCGTGGGTATCCCAACCTGGTTTCCCACATGCCTGAACGGGGCCCGCGCCAACGATTTCCTGGTGAAGGTGGAGAACCCGAGAGGACGGAGCGCTCGGATCGAGAGAGTGGCCACGAGTGCACCAGGCTCCTGGAACCGTGGTGGCCTGACCAGATGAAATGGAGAAACATCTCACGCCAGGTATATTTGCTTGCCCAAAGATGGGACATGGTGTAGACCTTAGGTTTGCGGAAAAGAGAGCCCGACAGACGAAACCGAAACACTTCGACGCTCTCCGGCGGCGGTGAGTGGTCGTGCTCCGAGGCTCCTTGAAGCAGTCCCTGCAATTCGAGGCGAAAGCTTCTTTCCGAACAGCTGCATAGAGCGCCGACGATCATCGCCTCCGTTCCCGCGAACCCCGCGTCCCGTCCAGCCTCGGATGACGACAACGCTCCGCTCACAACGCTCGCTCGCCGCCACCAGATCCCCAGCCTACCCCATGGGGAAGTCGAACGCGCCATCAACGCCCCTATCCGAGACCTCTCGGCTGAACACCGGCGCATTTCGACGCAGACTTGACCCAGAGACGCTCTCCTAAACCTTGCGGGCGGGCCAACACCGGGCTCAGCCAATGCGCTCGTCTCCAGCGGGACAGCAGGGCCCGGCCCGGCCAGAAGCCTGGTCCTGTACGAGTCGCATCCGTTGCCATCCATAAATACGCGGCTCTCCGCGCTCTAAACCACCAGGCACACGCCTGCTGACGGCCGCTGCCCTTCTCTTCCTCCTGGGCCGCCGACTGCTCTTTTCCGGCCTCTCCCGCACGCGTCTCGGATCTGCAGCTCGAAGGACCATGGTTTCCCAAAAAGCGAACGCACGGAAGGCTGTCGGTGACGAGCTGGCCGCCGTCCTTCCCCAGACCTCACAGCCGTGGTACCGCAAGACCAACCTGTTGCGGCTCAACTTCTGCATCCTCTCCCTGGTGCTCTTCTCGTCCGCCAACGGCTACGATGGCTCTCTCATGAACGGCCTTCAAGCCCTCGACCAGTGGCACGAGTTCATGGACCACCCCACGGGATCATGGCTGGGTTTTATCAACGCAGTCCAGTCCATCGGATCGCTCTTCCAGTTCTCCCTCGTCGCGTGGGCCGGGAACCGCTATGGGCGGAAGCCGTGCGTGGCGGTAGGCTACATATTCCTCGCGCTGGGAGTCGGCCTGCAGACCGGCGCCCGGAACCCCACCATGTTCATCCTCGGGAGGTTCTTCATCGGCTGCGTGAGCGCATGGTACACCGTAACCACTCCGCTGCTGATTGCGGAAACGGCCTTCCCGACCCAGCGCGGCATCCTCACCTCCATGTTCAACTGCGGCTGGTACGTCGGTAAGTATCCCACCCGTCCCAGGCCCCCCAGCCTGCCCTGACCTGTCGCAGGTGCAATGCTTGCCGCGTGGGTCACCTACGGAAGCCAAGACATGGGCGGATCCTGGTCGTGGCGGGTGCCCTCGCTCCTGCAAGCCGGCCTCCCCATCGTCGGCATGGCCGGCTACGCCCTCTGCCCCGAGTCCCCCCGCTGGCTCATCTCGCAGGGCCGGGTCGCCGAAGCGCGCGCCTTCTTCGCAAAGTACCACGCCGAGGGCGACGAGCACGCCGCGCTCGTCGACTTCGAGCTGGCCGAAGTGCAAAGCGCGCTCACGCTGGAGGCCGAGGCCAACCAGAGCGCCAGCTACGCCGACATGCTCAAGACCAAGGGCAACCGGCACCGGCTGTTCATCTCGGTGACGCTGGGCGTGTTCGCGCAGTGGAACGGCGTCGGCAACGTGTCGTACTACCTGGCGGCGGTGCTGGACACGGCGGGTATTTCCAGCGTCAAGGACCAGACGCTGATCAACGGCTGCATCCAGATCTGGAACCTGGCCGTCTGCGTGTGCGCCGCGTCGCTGGTCGACCGCCTCGGCCGCCGCCCGCTGCTGCTCGCCTCCTGCGCCGGCATGCTGGCCAGCTACATCACCATCTCCGCCCTGGCCGGCTCGTACGACACCACCGGCAACAAGGCCACCGGCATCGCCGTCATCCCAATGCTCTTCCTGTACTACGGCTTCTACGACATCTCGTTCACGCCCATGCTGTGTGAGTTTTTTTTTCCCTTCTTCCTCCAGAGTGTCCCCCCAACCGAACCACACGGTCCACTGACGTTTGTCTCGCAGTCGCCTACCCCTGCGAGATCTGGAACTACGGGCTCCGCGCGCGCGGCCTGACGGTCACGGTGACGGCGACGCAGCTGGCGCTCTTCTTCAACACCTTCGTCAACCCCATCGCCCTCGAGGACATCAAGTGGCGCTACTACGTCGTCTTCGCCGTCATCCTCGTCTTCGTCGCCCTGACCTGCTACTACACCTACCCCGAGACCCGCGGCCACTCGCTCGAGGAGATCGCGCGTATCTTTGATGGCGATGATGCCGTTGGCGTGGCGCCTGGCTGGGCGGAGGAGGATGGCGTGGTTGGGGAGAAGGGGGGCGGGGCGGTGCATCGGGAGGTTGTTGGGGGGGAGAAGGGGGCGTGAGGGCGG
>RKSS01000702.1:0-27098 GCA_009829855.1 Neofusicoccum kwambonambiense | reverse complement strand
CGTGTAAACTACTATAGATAGCCTACCCCGCATGGACCCGTAAGGGAGCTAAATCGGGAAGAAAATGAATTTATCTATCTATCTATCTATAAACCAGGGTTATCTTCACTCTGGCCACGGTTTGAAGCATACCTCTGTAGTGTGCATAATCATATAGCCAATTTATCTCCAGAATTCAGAGCAATCTTTGTTCCCGCACCCTGTAGGCGGGTAGATATAAAAACATTTAGGAAGCCGCGGGGAAAGCGGGGGCCAAATAGTCACCCTGGACGGATAAGCGGCTACAGCCGCGAAAGGTAAGGGTGGCAGAAACACTGCCAATTAGAGACGCTTGCTCTGCACCAATCATAGGCTCCCAGAGCTACAGATCGGAGTCTTGCACTTTGATTGTGAGGCTATGGAGTGACAGGGGGGTTATTGCGCCCTTTTTTCGAAGACCTTGAAAAATTGACGGTAGTTGTCATGTGTTTGCGAGTGACTATTTTTACCAAAATATTTCGCATTACTAGGGAAGTTTGAGGTGTCGAGAGCGTAAGTACCAAGCGAGCTGTAAATACGCCACGAACATGCAAAACATTCACCTTTCACTCTGATAACCTCAGACGCACTTAGGGATTTTGTGTACCGAACAGAATCTGACCACCGAAAGCTTTGTGATAGTCTTTAATCACTGCAAGCACTGGCTTTGTCGAAGCCATTCACACTCGGCGCCAACAGGTTGACGTCTTCTCAGCCCCAGTCGTTCAGTGGACTCCTCCCTCGCCACCCGTAGAAGTGGGACGAATAACTTGAACACTAGGAAATAGTCTAGACCTCTCCAGCATACGCGTCCTCCTCAAGCATCCCCAGTCAGCAGATTACGATGTTGCACTTGCACCTCGCTTCCGTCCTCCTCCCAGCCGCACGCTTCTGCACGCAATTGCAAATACCCAACTTGGCGCTTGCGCACACAATGCTACCAGGTGGACGAGGTTGTTGACTCGAGACATCTGTCAAGTGAGCTGTAGGCAGGGTTGTGCAGCAGGGTGATGGTGGTTTTGCTCATTAACAGGCTGAATATGTGCCGTGCGGGCGGGCACTAAATTAAGAACAGTAACCCGACGACCTGAACACGGCTCGGGATGTGACGTCAGTGGAGTGAGGCTCCCGATGAGCTAAGGTAGTCCGGCGCGGCGGGATGGCCTGCGTCGGCGGAGTTTACACCGAATGATCCAGAGAGAAGGTGTGGCTAGCGGGAATGCAGCGGGGGGCTGGATCCTGCGCGCTATGCTGGCTTTTGTTTTCTTTTCGAAACCGCTATTGCGAGATTAATCTCACGACGCATTCTCTGTGGGCCATCTCGATATTTTTCAGTTCAGGTATCCGTGTACTGAGCGGCATGGTGCACGCGGATGTATTTGGAAGTGGACATGGGAATGGGTTCGTTACTTATTAGTGCAACGAACCAAAGATTGTTACAGCCCAATGTGTGCGAAGTCACTGGATACGGGTTTTAACTGTAGATGCTCACAGTAACTTGCTTCGTCCCGTCAAGTGCCAAGCTGACGTATTGGTATATGCGGCGTGTGGCCGTGCGGGGTGATTACTCTGACTATCATTACAAAAATCTTATCACTCTCCATCTACCAGATTGCTCCGATGAGCTGCGCCACGAAGTTCCCAATCGGGCCGGTCAATGGCACCTGACGCTCCTTCAGCATCTTATCACTTGGGTTGTTGACTTCGTCGAACGTCAAAGCACCGACAATGACAGTGGTGAGAGACTCAGGTCCCTGCGTGACAAGCAACCCGACGTCTTTGAGTGTGCGATCAAGCAAGCTGGGAGGAAGTAGTGCGAGACTAATTGAGAGCGTCAGTGGGAAGAGTCAACTGGACGCTGGCAGGTGAGATGTTTACGGGACAACGTAATCACTTGACACGGTAGATTGCCCGGTTGCTGTATCGAACTGGCCAAACTGGGCGTGGACGGGGCCGAGAAGGCTGCCGGTCGGGTTGCTGACGAACATCGAGCTGTCATCGTTGATCAAGCCGGTGAGTTCTTCCGGAATCTCTACACTGTAATATTCATTAGAGACTTCTATGCCTCGATGAGGCGCAAGGAAGCCGGAAAGGGAGGGGGGAGTGCATACGGTACTTGGTAAGTCTGAAGACCCGAGTTTGAAACGGTGGACTGGGGCATTGGCAATGCTGCTGCCAGGGCGGGCAAGACAAGAGACAGAATGGAGAAACGCATTGTTGAGATGGTTGTATGTGTGAATGGGTAAAGCACTGAATCCTGGAGATGAATAGTTGCAGCAATGAGAGGGAATCAGCAGGTTAAAGGGGGAGCTTTGATTGAGTGCAATGATGTCGATTACTCTACCACAACAGATCTGCGTTGCTCCTAAGTGCGTGGTATACTCGTAAGCCCAAGCCCATGGCACGGGGAAAGAGCCAGGCTAGCGGATAGGCTCGGGACCAATTTGGACGATCAGCACCAAGAGCATCCCGAGGCCTGCCTTTTCGGGCACATCGAGATTTGAGAAATGCTGCGTTGTCGATGCCTGGGCCTAGCGTCAGCCCAGGCACTTGGCGCGGAGGCGAGCTGGGGCTCAATCTGAAAAGTGCCAGCAAAGTGCCAGAGGAGTGGATTCCGAGCCAATCGAAGACATAGCCGTGGCCATTGCCGCTGCTGTCAGTGGCTGGCCTGCAGCGGAGCCAGTGGAGCTGCAAGCGCCACCGGAGGCCTGAAAAGCGGGAGAGCGGTGGGAGGAAGCCGCCACTGCCGCATGGGGAGCCAGGCAAGGAAGCAGAGTGACATCGGCATGCGTGCCTCACCGGCGATGCTGGCGGAAAGGAGGGATCCGCGCCTGGATCTCCGGGAGATTTGCTGGCGGCTGCAGATTAGCGAGGCGCCGGATGCCTGCCCGACGGCGCCTCCAGCCATCGCGCTGCCGATCGCGAGCGACGCATTTGCCGTCCGCATCCCCGTGTCTCCCGCTACACCTCTCCGCCTCATCCCCTAGATGCCGCGAGCCCAGCCAAAAAGCAACGCCGCCGACGCGGCTGCCCTGCAACGTCCGCCTGCCGGCTCTGCGGTATAGCACGAGGTTGGCGCTGAAACCGCCGCCCTTCTTAGCCCTCGCTTACGCCAGTAACCACTCGCGGACGTCCATTGCGAGAGCACTAAACGCTTAGCTTCTTGGTCTACGGCTCGCTCAACTGCTTCCGCCTGCTTGGCCATTACGAATGTCATCATGGCCGCTGGACAACGGGGCTACCAGCACGTCCCCGCCGGAGAACAGCAAGTCATGTAATCGCCCATGATGTGAGTGGCTATTGCAACCTTCCTGCGCTTTGGCCAAGGATCTCCATGCCGAGTATCATGGACGTGGTGCAGACAATTAGTCGACGGCTTGGGCTGTTCTTATTTATACCCTCGGCCCTCCGTCCAGCACCATTCGCACTCCAGAAAACCTTCACTTCTTTGCCAACAACAACATGAAGTCCTCTTTGATCGCATTATCGATATTAGCCTCCAGCACAGAGGTTCTCGGCTTCCCTCGCCTAGCCGTCGAACAACTCGCCGCCGTTGCTGAACAGCAGGGAGAAAACCTACCCAGGCTCTTGAAAGAGAAGCACGAGAAGCTGAAGCGGCAACCTGGTTTCGATGCCGGAGCGCAAACTGTCTCAACCACCGGCGAACATGCCTTTGTTGCGCCGAACTTTCCCGCAGGCGACCAGCGTGGGCCCTGCCCTGGCTTGAACGCCGCCGCCAACCACGGCTACATTGACCACTCTGGTGTTGATACCTTCAACAACATTCTTGCGGGCGTGAATGAAGGTCAGTCAATCTCGTGGCTTCTGGCATGTAAAAACTCTAACCACCTACCAGCCTTCGGCATGGCCCTGGACCTCGCAGCCTTCCTTGCCATTTACGGCACCGTTTTCGACGGCAACCCCGTCTCGCTTAACCCTGGCTACTCAATTGGTGGCTGGTCGCCGCGGAGTCAGAACATCCTGGGCAATGGCTTGGGCCTCTTGGGCCAGCCGGAAGGTCTCAGCGGCTCGCACAACAAGTACGAGAGCGACAGTTCTCCCACCCGTGGTGACATGTACCTCTTCGGCGACGCCTTCCGAGTCCAGGTCCCTCAAGCACAACAGTACGTCGACAACACGCCGACTGACCCTATCTCGGCACCGGACTGGTATGACAGCCTTTTCGAGTACCGCATCTCGCGCTTCGATGACTCGATCAACCGCAACGGGCACTTCTTCTTCTCTCCATTCGCAGGCGTGCTCGTCGCGCCGGCCGGCTACTCCTTCCCTCCGGCCATGATGTCCAACCACTCCGCCGAGTACCCCGAGGGCTACATGACCAAGGAGATTTTCAAGCAGTTCTTCTCTCTCGGCGGTGCCGACGACTCCGTCACCTACACCGAGGGCTTCGAGCGCATCCCCGAGAACTGGTACAAGCGCGCAATCGGCGACGAGTACACCATCGCCGGCTTCCTGGCCGACGTGCTCTCGTACGCCATCCGTGACCCGCGCCTCCTGAGCGTCGGCGGCAACACCGGCGAGCCCAACACCTTCACCCCTGTCGACATTGGCGACCTGACCGGCGGCGTGTTCAACGCCGCGACACTTCTGGAGGGCAACAGCCTCGAGTGCTTCGTTTTCCAATCCATCCTGGCTGCTGCCCCGGATGTGTTGGGTGGTGGCATCATCACGGCCGCTCCGTTCAAGACGCTGAGCAACACGTTGTTGTCGAGCATCGGTGGTCTGGGTTGCCCGCAGTTGAACTCGATCAACAATGGCTTGTACGATAAGTACCCGGGCTACGACGCTAGTCAGGGCGCGGTTTGAGGGAAGAACGGTTTTAGAAGATGAGTTGTTAGCTAGCAATAATATTAATGAATCACGACGAGTGGACTCTTTTCTCATCAATGACGGCTTCAGCAATGATCGTGGTTAAATTGATGCAACATCTCTACTTATGGTTCAGCTTCATACTTTATGGCTCCTAATGTTTTCATTGTGTTCGCAGCCGGAATTTCGCCTCTGTTCAGCCTCCTTATGCAGGATCTTCACTGCATCGCCACCGAAGCACTCATCCGGATGCAAAAATCCTATAGAATATGTGTCAAAGCCATCTGGACGAATGCTTCAACTACCCATAACCAAGATCAAATTTTGCAGCATTGCTTCAACCTTCTGCTCATGATGGTGTGCATTTCGTGGACATTCCGACAATCTTTGCCGTGAACAAATTCCCCACAGGACTATCCTGACAATCATGTTCACATGCACGCTTGAGAGACTATGGATATACTGACCACTTCTGATGAAACTATATCTTCCCCTTGTAAATTACTTGATGACCGCTTTCTATTCAGCGTTCTGGCGGCATAAGTTCTACCTCAGCAGCGTAGACTTGTATTCAGTAGTAGTATGGTTGATGAGAACTCAGTTTTTCGGTGAGTGCTTACAATAGAAGACTTTGCTTCTATCCTCAAAGTCATGTGTTGGATAACAAAGTAAGTACGCATTCCTGGATAAAGGGAATAGAAGGTATTTTTGCGATCGCGGAGGGAAAGACAGGGTTTGGGGAAGCTGATGACAAGATTAGTTTGAAAGGCGGCACGGAGTGCAAAGAAGGACAGGACAAGCATTTCTCTGGCCTTTCACTCGACGATTATGAGTTTTCTGGCAACTAAATACGGGATTCCAGCATCGATAACCTGTTCAACGTAGACTTCTCCGCTCTTGTTAAATATCTGAACCCTACTCATTTCAAGAGGCTGACTGGATCGTGCCTACCACGCTCCAGACGACGTCCAGAATGCTTCCTTTACTGCTCGTCCCCATCACCCAGCATCGAGTGAAAGGATTCCAAATGGAGGGACTTATTAGGCTCTCAAGAATTGGTGCAAAGTGCTTCTGATTGTGTATGTATGACCTTCTGATAAGGTTGGAAGTAAGAAGATACATCAGTGACCGCTAACGCCGAGCTACGCGTACCTGCCATAACAGGGCCAGATGGAATGATGAGCACTGGATCAGAAGTCCTCCCATCCAGGGTCACGACCGTCGTGCTGGAGATGGGCAAGTACGAGGCGGAGAAGTACCAAGAAGCAGAAATATCACTGCGCATGCAGGAAATGCAATCTTGCAGAGGCGTAGGAGCTGGAGATGGCGTCAGGGATATGGTGGTTCACTAACGGCTCTACCGCCTGATCCTGAGTCCATCACTAGATCGTTTACGCAAGAAAAGAGTGCAAAAGAGAGGAAAGTCAGGAGGAGCCAAGGTGAAGAATTTGGTGAAGCTGCATACTTCCAGCACATAGCGGTCAGGAACACGCGGCTCCGTAGTATTATAGCGGCTTAATCAGAGATTTTTAACATTGACCTACCTCTTACGGAGCGGAAGGATTCGTCTGGATGAATGCTTCAATCATCTATGAAGATATGCATACTAAGAGACTTCTCAAATTGACCTCGTAGTGCGTTCGTGAAATATCGTAATAAGGACATACTTATCATACTTGGTAGTTGGTGCAATGCTTTCTGACTCGACCTCGTACTCCTTCTCTTGTCTTGTGCTCGTGGCAAAACGACTTCAACATGTGGCGAGAAGTTACGTGATGCGAGAAAACTGCGGGGTTTGTATATATCAGCAAGGTTTAGTAGTATTGGGGGAGAAAGGGGAACAGGAAAGTTTAATAAAGCAGCGCTTGGAATGTGACCAAGATGCCTTGCAGTGCCTCGGGCTTGATTACTTGATCGTTTGCGGGATTGGAGCATTCCTCCGGACAAATCTTTGCAATTTTTGCGCTTCCATTTCCATCTAAATGGATTCTCCAAGTCCACATGCAGTGAGGTAAATGTGGTATGGTCGTGTATACAGGATTCGAATTCGAGCCTTGAGGCCCTAATTAGCACCGTTCCGTCGGACCGTCGTGTGCGGTCATCAGAATAGCGCTGCAGATCAGCATGAAACCCGCCAATCAAGTGGATGAAGAAGCATTCACCCGGGCGGGTAAGATGGCTCAGACACTGCGCACGTTCATCCATATGAACTTCATGAACGTACGGCTTCCCGCAATGTCTACTGTACACACCTGAACTCCAGTCAGCAAGTTTGCCTTCCTACACCTCCAATTTCATCGCGAAGAGAGACATAAGCGCTCACCTTTTGCCGTTTTCCCGATTCAGACAAACCGCCGCTGCAGCTACCGCGACAAACTTTGAAGACTGACACGCACCGCATTGAAGCAGCGATCGCATAACGACGTCGAGTGTAGATGAAGCTCAAACAAACCCCTTACCTATCACGTTGACAAAGAAGCTTAAAAGACCCTGACTCCAACCTTCCTTGCCGGCTGCACGAGCCGAACCCCGTGATCACCAGAGGGAGCCAGAAGCGTCCTGCAAGGCGCCGCTCAAGGAAACAAACAAAACAGGTGCCAAACAGCATCGCGTGTTGTCGTTCATGCATGTGGAGTTGGATGAATCATCCGGGTGGCAACCGACCGCTTCAAACGCCGTTTCGTCATGCTTCAGCTCCAGACATGGACGCGTTGCCCACCAAGCCAGCCCGAAGATCGACGGCGCGACGAGAAAGGGTAAGGTCCGCGAGGAGCAAGCAATGCCGTCACGCATCACGCAACGACGGCAGCGCGCCCTCACGCGTACCTGAAGCACCCAAGAGCTCTTCATCAGGGTCGGCCGACGTCAGCGGTACATGCAAGCAAGCTAGCTTTTTTTTTCGGGACCACCACGACGGCTGTCAGGCCGGCCGTCTCTTTCTGTACGGAAAGTGGACTCTCCCAGAATCTCCGATCCGGATGTCACCGGTACGTACCTCTCTCGCGCAGGGCCTGCCCAGCCCCACACAGCACCGCCCAAGAACAAGCTTCCCTGCGGGGGGGAAAAAAAAAGAGGTGGACCCTTCTGTCCCGCGCGATCGGCAGCATCCCGCCCGCCGCGATGGTCGCAGAACCGGGTCCAGAACGCGCGCCGCTGGCGCAATCGTACAGCTGTCTGAAGCAGCACTACTCGCGACGGTTTGGAAAAGTGGATGGGGCCGTACTGTGGCAGCCAGACGCGGAGCTCGGGTTGGGATGGCAGGTCCCGCATGTCGTCGGACGCATTTCCGCCCGAGAGAGGCAATCATGCGAATGCCGGGGGGAACGAGGTGTGGTGGTGCTCAGAGAGAGCAGCGCACTTACTCGGAAACGTCCGCGCCCGCGCTCTTTGTCATGCAGGACGAGCATCGATCCGAATCCGCGGGCGAGTCAGGGACTTGCCTTGCGACCTTCGGTGTTTGCTCCCCCTGAAACGGTAGAACGTGACGTCGGAAGAGAGGGAAAGGAAAACGTGACCGGGCGCTGACGAGATGCTTACGAAAGGGCGCTGTGGCGGACAGCTGCTCGCAGCGCGAAGTGCTCTCGACCAGCATAGCTGTTGCAGAATTTGGGCAGAAATGTCTGAGAGTAAATGCAAAACTGTCCGGACGAATGCTTCAGCTCCCCTGGATGAGTGCGATCTCAGCTCATTCATTCCTGGCGAGAGGACGTGTTCTCCTGCTGACTGCAGCACCCATCTGTACACGGTGCAGTCTGGCGGAAGGTGTGAGCGAGATCTATGCCATTCTCTGCCTGGCTGGGCATCCTTCCCGTCGACCGGTCGACCGGGCGGCGCGTTCCCCTTCCCAAAAGACGGGGGGCAGGGGTGAAGGATGTTGCGTGCAGTAGTCCGAACCGCGCATGAACATCAGAGAAAGCCTGGCGCAGCAGCTGCCTGCAACATCTGCCGAGTGGGCGACGACGGAAAAAGTTTTTCTTGTTTTTTTGCGTCAGGCCCACCGCGCGAGTGGTGCTGTGCGAAACATTGAGTGAGACAGCTTGACAGGCGTGAATTGCGGAAGGGCTGCTCGACTGAATTGCGGCGGGACCTGACGTCGAAAAAGGACGCGGTTGCAGAGGCAGGGCGCGGCAGTCCAGACTTCCTCGTATTCGTCCCACGCGGAGAGGGAGCCGAGCAGGCGGAGGGCCGAAAAAGTAACTCAGGATCGTCAGGCACCACCACGGCGCGCGAGAAGGAGGAGGGGAAAGAACGGAGCGATGAGCGGGAGGGCCGGGGAGCTGCTTGCAAGCGACAGCATGCAGGGCGTGCGCTGGCGAGGGCTGCAGGGGCACGGAGAACAGAGCCCCACCTCGCGCACGCGCCTGCTCGAAGCTCAACCGCGCGCCCGGTTCACAGCCAATCCGGCGAATTTGCGCCGAGACGACCTTTGCTCTGTTGATCGCCGCAACCACGCGAGATGGGGAATCACGCAAAAACAGAGGGTGCACATAATTCTCTAACAGGGCTGGCCGCTATGGAAACCTGCGTGTGAGGGGTTAGGCGGCATTGATCTACACGCAAACATTACTTGCAGAGTCGAGATATGCACCCAAGCTATCCACACCAATGCTCCATGTAATGGTGATTTCTTGGAGCATTCTGTATAGACACGAATGCCCAGTTCCGAACAAGCATAATAATGGGAAAGCATAAATCCTGATCGATCCAGTCTTGATTCAAAGCTTGGTCACAGTTGCATGGTGGAGAGCGAAGATTGTGGTTGTAGGCACAGCCAGAAACTTTTTTTTGTATATGCAGGTTGTAGGAGATGACAAAATATCTACAAGTACAAGTGGACAACAGTCGAGCCATCGCGAAAGACCAAGCTGCGAGACTGAAGTGCGTTTTGAAAAGGAGTGAGCAACGCAGCAACGTTCGACACCAAGAACCCAGTAGCAGTATTCAGCGCCACCATCCACCCATTGCGTCCCCTAAATGTCCCAAGTGGGTATCTCTCGCGCATTACCAAAACCTTCTATTTCCCAGTATGCTGTGTTTGTCGATGGAGCATTATGCGGTGGATTTAGAAGGAGCCGGCGCCGGCGGGAGGCGTACCAGCCGGGGGCTGGCCCGAGGGAGGAGTTCCAGCCGGGGGCGTGCCAGCAGGAGGCGTGGGGAAACCGCCGCTAGGGAAAGCTCCAGTGGGGAAAGAACCGTCCGGAGTGCCGAAGGTGGACGCGAACTTCTGAGCGAACTTCTGGGCCATCTCGAAGTCGCCGCCGGGCGTGGGAGCAGCGCCAGTCGGGGCGGCGCCAGAGCCGAAGCCACCGAAGCCGGGAGTGCCAGCAGGGGGCGTGCCGAAGCCGCCAAAGCCGCCAGTCGGCGTGCCCGTGGGAAGGCCGCTGAAGCCGCCAGCCGGGGGAGTTCCAAAGCCGCCAAAGTCCTGACGCTTCTGGGCGCCAGTCAGGCCGCTCTCGCCGCCAGCAGCCGGGGTCGGGCCACCGAAGGAGCCAGTGCCAGCCGGGGTGCCCTGAGGACCGCCAAAGCCGCCCTCGCCGCCACCGGGCGTGGGGACGGCGCCAGAGGGGAAAGCACCGGGAGTTCCGAAAGCACCACCAGCACCGCCGTGGCCACCGTGGCCGCCAGCACCGGGAGTCGCGAAAGCGCCCGAGGGGAAGGCACCGGGAGTGAACGATCCGCCGAAACCGCCAGCGCCAGGAGTGCCCTGGGCACCGCCGAAGCCGCCGAAGCCGGGGGTCTCGCCAGCGCCGAAGCTGCCAGTCGGGGTCGGGAAGCTGCCGGAGAAACCGCCAGCAGGGGGAGTGCCAGCGGCGGCACCACCCTCCTGCTCCTGGCGCTTCTCAAGGGGAGCAGAGGCCACCAGGGCGCTGTGAAAAGAGTCAGCATCAATCTGGGGAGAGGGGGACGGGCGATTGCTTACCTGGACGCGAGAGCAAGAATAGCGAACTTGGAAAGCATCTTGTCGGTTTTTGGAATGATTGGGGTTTGAGAGATGGAGGTGATTAGGTGGAGACGGCGAAAAAGACAGAAGTGAGTGAGATTGCGTCAAGCAACTGAAGTTGGAAAAAAGCTGAGTAGAGACCGGTCTACTTGGTGTGTGAGTGAATGAGTTGACTGCTGCGAGTGATGATTAGAGTTCGACGTCGACAGGATACTTATACAGGCTGGCGGCGTGGTGCATGAGCAGTCCGCAGCGGACATCCCTATCCGGATCGGGGCAGGATGCCGGGCGTGCGGCTTGCGACGCCGCCTGTCGCAACATAACAGAGGCGAGTTATTGGGCTGAGAGTGCCTGTACAGGGCCTTGTACAGCGGCAAGCATCCGTCTGGGAGAATAGGGGCCTGATCAAGCCAGAGTCTCCACCAATCGACCGCGTCGACCGGCGCTCCATGTTTCGAGTCCTGGTCGCTGCCGATCGGCTACCGTGTTTAGGGCAGCCGTGGGAAACAGCGTGGAACAATGTTTTCCAGATCGACGTTGCGCACATGTTTCCACTGTTTGGCGGCGCTGGATGGAGTCATGGACCAAGCGCCCCGTCGCCCCGGAGCTTACGCGTCTGCCGCCGGCGCGCACAACGCAGCGGGGCGGCGTTTCGAAGATTGCAGGAAGGGCGGTCCGCAGAGGCCGGCCGGCTGGCGGGCAGGCTGGCTGGGGAGCGGAATTTCAGCACCAATTGCACCATCGTGCGCGCTGCAGCGGGCGGTCCGGGGCAATCTGGCAGGCAGCGGCGCGCAGCACGCCCCGGCGGCGGCCAGCGTGCAGGGCGGCCGGATCGGGGTGGCCTGGAAGTTAGTTCGGCGGCGTCTAGACGCGCGGGCTGTGGGTGCAGCGCCGCAGCATCAGGTTGAGCACCGGGAGGTGGCGTGCGCTGCAGTTTCACGAAACGCGTGGGTGAGGTCTGGGGCCAGCGCGGCGAGCTGAGCGCCGGGTCCAGCCGACGTCGGAACGGCCACGATCAGCACACGCCCGCCTCGCGTCCCCGGCTGCGCCAGACGCCTGTTTCAGGCTGTCCGCAGGCAAGGTTGTTTTAAGGTTGCTGAGTCGTCGTGGCGCCAAGGGGCGAGGGACTCGTCATTCGCGCCTGCGTGGCGTGCGGCCAGGGGCAATCTACCGCAGACGCCGCGAGCACTGCACGCCGTTTCAACGCCCGGCGTACGTCACCCGGGCTTAATATACACTGCGCCTGCGACGGCCGGACATTCGCCCGCCGTGCTCCGTTCACTTCACCAGCCAGGGAATAACTGCAGCCGTGGTCATGCAAAACTGCTTGTTTCTTTCACCACCGACCTCTCCATCGCCGCTGCTCCTCGCGCAACCGTGCCCGCCAATTTCGCGAATTCTCGTCCTCATTGAGATCGGCTTCCGCGCCCTACTTGGTGCCGTTGCCCACCGCCGCGGCAAGGTCCGCGAGAGCCTCGCGCCGCTTGAACTTGGCGTCCTCGATCACTCCTGCAGGGTGCATTACTGTCAGCGGCTATTCTCCGACATGCGGCCTGGGTGCATATTCCCCGACATCGCAATATGGCCCACATACCGGCATCAGCATCGCTGGAGAAATTGCCCGTCCACTGGATGAACGTGTGGCCCTCGTGCTTGCCCGACGTGATGGGGAACAGCCGGACCGTGCTGACGGCGGATGAGTAGCTCAGCTCCGGAGAGGCGGTGATGACCGAGTAGGTGATGAAGTGATCAATCGACTGTGCAGGGAGCACCCCGTTAGCAATGGTATTCCCAGAAACGCATAGCGCCGCAGCGATGCAGCCGTTCACCCGGCAATGCCTACCGAGTGCTCTTCCTGCTTGACCTCCAGGACGGTGCCATCCTTGAAGCTCCACTTGAACACGTCCGTCTCCGGCGAGGCTCCCTTGACGTACTCGCTCTTCTGAAGCTTGGTCCAGAACTTGGCGAAGTCCTGAAGCTTGACCAGGTGCCAGACCGACGACAGGTGAGCCTCGATCACGGCCGACTCGACGACCGACGTGGATGTGGGGATGCGTGCAGACATGTTGATGCGTGATGCTGGTGCTGTCAGTGGTAGAGTGGATGTAGGAGTGAAGTGCGGTTGCAATGGCAGCTGAGAGGTGGAGGGCGAGGCCAGCTTCCAAACTTTTGCCAGTTATGACGTTAGCTACGACCCCGCAACCCCAATCCGGCAAGCGAGGGCTTGCAGTCTTGGGAGCAAACGCTATCGAGCTTGCCCTCAAATGAAGCAATCAAAGAGCGTTCGCACCTGGTTTCCATTAAGCATCACCAAGTAAGCATAATCGTCTGAGGGGTTTCAATCGCACGTTGTGCATCTAGAACGCGAGACCAGATTTCTGGGCGCTGGATCCTCCCACTTCGCCAAGGAACGATAGGATCAGCTGTCAAAACACCATGATCGGCCCAGTCTACTCTCCTGCTGCATTTCGATCTGATGGCACGTTTGCGAGATCACGTCCTCATCTCGTGCATCCGCACCGACGAGGCTCCTGCGCATTCACACACTGACCAACACGTATGACGTCTTTTCCACCCCGTGGAGTGGTAAGACCTGGCGCTGATATTTCGATCTGGGTGCGTATCCTAATCACCACGCTGGTCTTCATCTCTTCCCGCACCATGCGACGATCACATTTAAGCATCATTATGAAGCATATTTTTCCAAAGGAAATCGAATTTTTTTGTGCTTTTTTCTTTTTCCTGAAGTCAAGAACTGAAGAGACTACCTAAACGCCTGGTATTACATTCCTTTCATGATCGTGATCATGTTCCTGTGAGCTTCCTACTCTTTCCTACTCGATGTCGACTTTCTTGATCTCGACATAGTCCTTGTCCAGCTTGGGGACTTCGACTCTCAAGATGCCATCCTCCAGCTTGGCCGTGAATGCATCGTCATCGACCTGTGCCGGGTTGGCGCGCGAGCCAAGCCTGATCTTACGCTCGAAGGGCCCAACCTTCCTCTCGTTCAGGGCCAGAGTCTTGATGAAGTCCTCATCGCCAGGGCGGTGGATGACACCAGAGATGCTGAGTTCGCTCTTCTCGGCGTCCCAGCTGACGCCAACATCTTCCTTCTTTGCACCGGGGAGGGAGACGTGGATTACGTACGCGCTCTCAGTGTCAAAGACATCGGCTTCCGGCTGGAAGTCGTCCTGACCATTTTCCCGTGCTTCGCCGTTGTTGTTTCCGAAAAGCTCCTTCTGGAATGCTTCGGCAAGACCGCCAAAGCCCCAGGGCCCCATCGAGAATGGGCCTTGGCCCCAGCCGCCGCGACCCCAGCTGCCGGCACGTCCTCCGCGACGTCCGCAGTGGCCACGACGATGATGGTGCGGGTGAGGCGGCCCGTCACGGCGCGGCGATGATTCCTCACCTTCTTCGCGAGGTTGGGCGGGATCTTCAGCGTTGTATTCCGGAGGAGGAGGAGGTGGTGGGTGGCCGTCATGATGAGGCGGCGGCGGGGGACCTCCATGGTGGGGAGGCGCGGGGTGGCCCTCAGGGTGTGGAGGTGGCGGGGGTCCGTGTCCGTGACGACCCCAGTGTGGAGGAGGACCGCGATGCCAGCCACGGGGACCGCCAGGGCCCATCCAGGGAGAACGACCCCATCCACGAGCGCCTTCTTCGTCGGACGAGCTCTCATGGTTTTCCGTAGAGGGCCCGCCGAAGAAGGGGTGGTTGTTGGGGCCCGAGTTCTCAAGGCCGGCGACAAAGTCCCAGAAGGGCGCGGATTGATTTACGTACCGAATGGAAGGCATGTTGATGAGGGATTGATAGAAGTGGATGAGTGATGATGAGATGATGGGCCTATCTGTGGGGATGCGCAGCTGCTTAAATAGACGGTGGGCTCGGTGTAGGACAGTAGGTAGACAGGGACGCGTACGCACCCTCGTCGCCACTGAGCTCGGTCGAAGCTCCAGGCAGCAGAATTATCGGCGTTCGTCAGGCCTGAACCACCAATCTCATGCCTAAGCAAGAAGAATATGCGGGAAGGAGCAAGAAGGTGCTCGAGCTAGAGGCTACCATGTGCCACGCACGCACAGCTAGAAGCGCTACGCAAGATAGTTGGCTGAGGATGGGTAAGCAACGAGGCGTGTGGCGCATGGGCGTAGCGCCCAGTCCATAGATCGACCTGTGTGGCGCAGACGTGGCAAGAACACCGACCTCCGAGGGTGTTCGGGGACTCATTCTGGGTGTGCAGCGTCGAGCTCGGCCTCGGTGATAGGCGGATGGTTGAGTCACAGCTTGCGACAGATGCGTTGCGGTGTGCATGATTGCGCAACACAACTGGCAGGGTATGAGGGTTTGCGGTGGCCACCGGCAAGAGAGCGAAAGCTGTCGGCTCAAGCCACGACGCCTGTCCCCAGCAGCCCTGGCCCGCGCCCGGCCCGAGCACCCACGTGATAGCCTCCGGCCCTACGTTTCACCGGCGCTCTCTCTAAAGAAAATTTCCGCACAACTCTTTCAATACCCAGACAAAGCACCACGCAACTCCAGCCTCGCGCCGTATCGAGCTCGTCCCGCACACGGGAGGTTTCATAATGACATGAGACTGCACTTGCATCCTCTGGCGTCGGGCTTGACGGCCTGACCGGATCCTGGAGTCCCGGCATGGAACCTGCCTGCGCCGCCAGGCAGCAGCTTTTCTGACGCCGGAAAGTCTGGCCTCGGGCAGACTCCGTCCTTAAGCGGGCAACCCGGAGCCTGTCTGGAAAGTAACGCACACAATGCGTGACTCTGGTATGTCTATCTCCCTTCTTCCTGCCCTTCCCTCAAATGATGAGTCTATTGCAAAAATTATAACAGACCTGTTCCGAACCAATAATGTGGAGGAACTGCTTGGAGACCTTCTGATATTTCACCTCTCAAATGGAATCTTGTTCGCGCTTCTCCGTCTACGGATGGCTAACATGTTCCACAGCCATCTAGGAACCAGCGATACGCTGCCCAATGTCTGGCCCTCAATACCATGACACCGGTCCACCGAGCATCACCTTTCTTTGTGAGCTGCAGAGTGGCGCTAAATCAGTACTCGTTCTACCATAGACCCCACGCACTGATGACCAAATCTTGGCAATGCCCTAACAAGACCGAGGATCAGTGCAGCTACTAGCCATTGCAGCTAAACTTAGCTTACTGTCTTTGTTCCAACATTCTCAGCACGTGCTTCCTATTCCATGGTGGCGATGCGAAGTCCTTTCTTTGACAAAAGGCTCTCCCGCCAAGGAGGGATAAGTTCCTATCGGACTCTTTGTCCACGCCATATGGCGTTGCTAATCTTAGAAATGGATACTGGCTTCAAAGAGTTGAATGCGATTGTCCAATGAACCTTGAAGATTCTTAGTCAAATATAAGATATGAACAATTCCTCGGTCAATTCATACGGTCTTTCCCGTTTGTTTGCAATCTGTTTATGTTGTTGACCAACAAGCTTAACCCACATTCTTTTGCGTCTCCACTCGTTCCCCTTCAGTACAGTATCCTGGTGATACCAACGAATTCAGCATGACGAACAGCAGAAGAAACTCGTTTGGCGATTTGGAGAACCCATTCGCAAATTTGAACAATTCCCTCGGCGACTGGACGATGCCCGAAAACTGGGCCCTCTATGACGGTCACGATTTCACTTACGATCTTAACGATGCTAATGACCTCGGGCAGAATCCCACTAGCAGCCGGAGCAGGCTCTTTTCCATTCCTTCAGATCCTAAGGAGCAACCTACACAATCGGTTTCCCGCGCTGACTCAGCTCCCAAACTGGCCAGCCAGATTGGAGATCTGGCTTGGCTGGAGGACATTAACGAAACCCTAGGCCTTTCAACGGATGACCGCCCCAAAACTCTTCCAGGAACGACTACCTCTGAGCCTGATTCACACTTCTCTCTTCCTACATCGTCGAATGTCTATCCTGAACCAGAGAGCTCTTTTCGACATTCGGAATCTCCTTACTTCGCCACTCTGCAGCAGAACGCTATTGTCACATATTCCGGCTTTAGCGACACACATCAAGCAAGTACACAGGCAAGTACGGCATTTGCTAATTTTGGTGCATCCCAGCACATCCCACCGTTGACGCTGGAGCCTTCCACCACCTTCACGACTGCTCCGTTCTATACCAGTTCGTCTACAGCTCCTCGTCCAATGGCAGCTCCGGTAAGTAGAGGTAGCTCCTTTAGCCGCGAGGAGACCAGGCGCCGGTCTTCAAACTCCACCAACAGTGACGGATACACAGCAGCGCTGCCTACACAGGCCTACAGGAGGGAGAAGCCAAAGTTCGATCCGAAGCACCCGTGGCATCGCATCAACACAACCACGCGTGGAGTCACAAAGCGTTCTGGAAAGATCAACCAGTATGAGGCTGAGAAGATGTACAAGCAAGGCTTGAAGAATCCCTTTGGTACATGGCGTTCGCCAAACTTCAAGTTCGAATATTATGAGCACGGCGAGCTAGCCAAGCTAGAGTACACTGCTGAAGAGATCAAGGACTTTATCTACCACCATCCTGTGAACAGCGACAGCAAGCTCCGAATGTGGATCCAGAAGACGCCAGCTGATTCAGGACGCCGGTATGCAACCCCCACGCTCGCCAAGTGTCGCTTCAGTGACTGCCCATCCCGCACGGCTGGCTTGAACGGCACCATTTGGAGCGGCCACATGCGCGTTGCTTTGGACGAGAGATCCTTCAAGTACCAAGAGAAGGCAGACCCTTTCTACATGGCTGGCTACTTCCATCTGTACTGTGTTGAGAAGTTCCTAGATCTGCCCGAGATCTGCACTCTGCCTAACGTCGAGGTCCTTGCGGATATGCGTCAACTGGCGAACGAGCCAAACATGAAGTGGAGTGCTTCGCTGTCGGCTGTCAAGGAGGGAATTGTGGCCCAGCGTTTCATCCAGTCATGCCGTAAGGGTCGTAGCCGCATCCGGGACTTTGAGGCGTACCCTCGTCCGCACACCACGCTTCCAGGCGCCGACAAGCCCCACGAGCTCATGCTTAACTACCGCATGCAAAAGGTCAAGGAGGGTGACCGTGCGCGGTCGTCGAAAGTTTCGCTAAACAAGCGCCCGCAGCGAGAGACGCAAGTGAATGTCAACCTCGGAGACTTGGAAGTCGCCTGCCGGGCCAAAATCGCCATGAGAAAGCCTCAGCCTGCGCCGCAGTCCAGGGCGAGGCGAAGACAGCGCAGGTCTTCTTCTTGGATCAGCGAGGTTGACAGTGACTACGTTTCGGAGGACGAGCCCCCAGAGAGGATACGGAAGAAGCGCCGGGTCGAGGAGCATGGCCCCGGCGCAGTGGCAGCGGAGCAGAGGCACCAACAGGCGATGGCCCCGGCGACACCGGCGGTCCAATTAGCGCGCCAGCAATCCATCAACAACACCGCCTATTTAGCACTCGGCGCTGGCTATCCGGAGTACGCGTGGCCCCAATATACTTCAGATCCCACAGCTGCTTCAACAAGCGCCCCTGCCCCTACTTTCGCCCCGGCTGCGAACGCACCAGCTCCCACTCAAATTTCCACACCGTCAATCGCTCCCGACGACCTCGCCGCCCTGCTCGATTTCGCCACCGCACCTTCTGAGCAGCCGCAGCCGCTGCTGCCAGACTACCCGCCAATCGCCAACGGCTCCCCCGCCGATCACACCACCGTCGTCCGCCGCGACCTCACCATCCCGGACTCCTACTCCCTCACCGCCGACTTCACCCTGACCAAGCCGACCAAACGCGCCGCCGCCGCCGAGCTCGCTGCCCAGTCGCCCTTCAAGCGTGAGCGCCTCTCCACCGCCGCCGAGCTCCACAGCTTCCCGCTGTCCGACATCTCGGCCAACGTGCCGCCGGCCGCGCCCGTGCGCCGCACCGATGTCGGCGGCGCGGTCGACGAGGAGGTCAGCCCGAGAAGCAAGAGGGCCTCGGCCGGCGTGGCAGTGCCTGGGCGGCGGCGGAGCGGGAGGTTGAGCGAGAAGTCGGCGGCGGTGGTCGTGGTTGCGGACAACGGGCGCCGGAGGCGGTCGTCGAGGTTGAGCGGGGCGGGGAGCGTCAGCACTCCTCGTAGTGGGTGTAGCAGTGCTGGACGGAGGGGGAGTGGCTGGAGCAGTGGGAGTGGGGTTGGTGGTGGGCATGGCTCGTTGGGGTCGTTGGGGTCGTTGTTTGGGTGCTGAGGGGTGGGTTCGTTGCGCTTGGTGTTGTGGGACTTGGGTGGTTTGCTTCTGGATGGTGTGGCATAGCGTGGCGTTGTGTGGTGTTTGCTTTCCTTTCCTTGTTTATCTGGCCCTGTGGTCGTGGTCATGGGTTCATGAGGTTGGTTGTGCTCCGAGGTAAGTAAAGAGGTGGGTGTCTCTTCCTTATTCAACGTACATGTCAAATGTCTCTGCATATCATGTTCATTTTGTCGTCTCACATATACCGTTTCCTCTTGTGTCAATTGCCTCCTTACGCCGCAATGCGGGTTCGGAGAACACAGCTTTCCCATCGTCACCTCGCTTCTTGCCATTGAATTAAGGGCTTAGCGGTAAATGATCAGTAAATGTCCTGATTCTTCCCGGTGAAGCGTTCTATGATTACGAGGCTCTATAAATCTTCTAAGACAGTTCCAACTCCACAGCTGATTGTTGAGGAGCAGTGGCTTACGGGTCTATGCCTCACTCCAAGACCTCAAGGCGTAATATCCGAGGGGTCTGTAAGTTATGAGGGTTTCCCGATTCAGCCGACACGTCGCTGTTGGTTCGATTCCTAGCATAGGCGAGTTCATCCTTCGGTTCCTGCTCGTCCGATCTGCTTGAACGGACTTGGGGGTTGCTTTTTTGCCTTCATCCGTCACAGATCTTCTCCGGCAACGCCTCGTTGCATTGCAGAACGACTTAACCACATGCATCTCACCCTCGCTGCTCAACCGGAACACTCTTTCGAAATGTGAGACGTCTTTATTGTTGTTGTTCATAAGCATCTCTCAGCTTGGTATCTTCCATCCTCCTAACTACCCTCACATGTCTCTAAAGCGTGGCTCAGGTCTCTTGATAGACCTTGAACGCATTCACATACTCGAAGAAACTCGCTTTGTAAAAGCGCTCCTGGGTAGTAAAGTTCACGTACTAAAACCAAAATGTCAGCAAGACCTGCTCACACAGTATTAGAAAACGTAATCCTCCTTACCTGCAGACCAAACTTGACATTGTACCCCGTCGTCCATTCCAGATTATCAATCAGGCTCCACGCCAGACACCCAATCACATCCACACCGTCGGCCAACGCCATCAAGATCGCCTGCATGTAGTCTCTGTAGTACGAGCTCCTGATCGGATCAAACAGGATATCCGCCAGGATGGTCTTCTGCTGCTCGAACGGCTCGCCGAAGCCGAACTCGGAGACGGCGATGCCGCCGCTCGGCTTCCAGGTGTCCTGGATGTAGCGCAGGAATGTCGGCACCCAGTCGGTGGCCTTGTGCAGCCAGGGGGCCTGCGGGTCGGCGGCGGGGCCGACATTCCAGCCGCCGGCGGCGCGCGAGTACGTGTAGGAGCTGTTGTAGCAGCCCGGGTAGAGCTCATTGGAGGCGTTGGCGACGCAGGCAGCGATGCCGGCGTCGGGCGCCATGACGAAGTTGCTGGTGTAGGCGTCGTGCGCGAAGAAGTCGGCGGAGCCGTTGAGCGCGGCCTTCTCGTCCGCCGTGAACGCGGGGAGGAAGGTGGATACGTAGGCCTTGAGGTGGCGCGGATAGTCGCCGTCGATGAAGAGCGGGTTCGCGTACCAGCCCTCGTTGAAATCCCACGCGCGTTGCGTCGCTTCGGCGTCGGCGGTGCTGTTGGTCAGAGGGATCTTGTAGCCGCCGTTGTGCTTGAGTGAGACGGCGCCGGTGAGGTTGAGGTCTTCCTTGAAGAGACGGTAGGCGCGGGCGTGCGCTTGGAGTACGTGGTGGCCGCACCAATAGGGCTGCTGGACGTCGGGGATGTCTGTGGAGAGGAAATAGTTGTACGGCAGCGGGTAGAACCCACAGAAGACGATAGGCTCATTGAAAGTGTACCTGAACTCAGAATCAGGCCAATGAACCTTCGGACTTTGAGATCTGGCAAAGGGAAAGTGATGCTCACCAGTATGGCACCTTGTCACCCCAGCGCTCGAAAAGCACCCGCGCGTACGCTACGTAGTCGTCGACAATATCCGGCGACAGCCAGCCACCATACTTGTTTTGGAGAAATAGCGGGAGGTCCCAATGGTAGAGCGTCACCGAGGGCTGGATGCCGTACTCGATGCAGGTGTCAATCAGATCGTCGTAGTGTGCGAGCCCTTGCTCGTTCACCTCCCCCGCGCCGAAAGGAAAGACGCGCGCCCAGGAAATGGAGAAAGAGTACACTTTCACCCCCATTGCCGCGATGCGGGCGATGTCTGCCGATTGACGAGCGCGTCAGTAAGGGAATCCAACCACCCTGTAAGACTGCAGAACTGTGGTCTCAGTTCTGACGCGCGTACGTGCATGCATGCTCACCTTCTTTGTACAGATAGTACTCATTGTCCGAAACGTCGCCCGTCTCGTTGGTGGTGATGTACCCGTTCACTCTGTGTGCGAACACGTCCCAGATCGACGGGCCTTTACCCTCGTCTTTGGCTGCGCCTTCCACCTGGTAGGATGCGCTCGAAACGCCCCACCAGAAATCAGACGGAAACGACCAGCTCTCGTTTCTCGTCTGCAAGGGGACTTCCTGGCCAGTTGGATAGGAGGGATAGTAGAGGCCCGGAGGCGGGATGAGTGAGGAGGACGGGACAGGCGTTGCGGAGACAGTGGTATTGATGGCGGCGGTGCTAATGGGACCAACGAAGATGTTCCAGTAATCTGGTTGTATGGGTGATTAGCAATTACTCGCGATGTACTGCATCGCGTCCTTCTGGGTTCTCAGGAGTGATGGCGAGTGCTGCAAACATCCCCGCGCCAGGTTTGGTGAAGTTGTATGGTAGAAGCATGTTTAGAAGGCCGTGCCACAGGGAAAAGAGACACGGGTTTGTGAGAGAAGATAGACAATTCAGACGAGGCGCATACAAGAATGTGTCAGAGATGCATAGGCGGACGCTGGAAAATCCGGGTCCGCAGTGGGGAAAAACAAGCAATTCGGAGAATTTCAAGACACGGTAAATGAAAGGGACCCCGCATGCTTGTTACGACGACCACGAGTCACACAGAGAAAGAAGAAGCAAAGGCACGCAAGAGAAACGGGAAGGATACAGGAAATAAGAGTAGCTCACCCTCCAGCGAGAAGCCAGCGGTTGTGGTGAACCCGCTGCTGCCACTAGCTGTTTGGGTCGCACTGGCCAACGTGCTGTAGGTGTCCGTTACAACAGCAGTGCTGCTGCTGGCGCCCTGTGCAACTGCCACTCCAGCAATCCAAACCGCACAACAGCTGTGACACAACGACGACCTCATGCTGGCGGGCGAAAGCGACAAGTCGAGCGGCGCGGTTGCGAACCTCAGCGTTCCAGCTGTTCCTCCACCATTGTCACCCTCCGGCCCTCACTTTATAGCCGCGCCCATCGTGCGCCGCGTTGACGTACCGGCGGCGGGATTGTGCGGGGAAGACTGACAGGCTCCTGGCAGCGTGGAGCGAGAGCGAGGGAAAGTGCGGAGCCGGAGTGAGCTTCAACTGCGGGGTACGTGGGCGATGCTGCACCGCACATAGAGGGGAAGCGTAGTTGAGGCGCAAAATAACCGCACAGCAGGCTAAGATTGTGACGTTCGAAATGCATTGCAACGGTGGGATTGCCGGCAGACGCCCAAGTACCCCGGCTACGGCCGGTCGGAATCGTCCCAGAGCTGCTGCAATGACCTCAGCTCTACGACGGGGCTTCCGGCCAGCACGACTGCAGTCGATTTCGCGTTTGCCTGCCCGAACCGCGTTGCGAGTTTGCTTCCGAGCGGCATGGGACCACCTGGTGACGTCAGTGGGGGAGATTTCTCACGGAACATAGTGACAACAGCCTCCGCAGATGAGTCGAAGTCGGGCGGTTGGCGCAATGGTAGCGCGTTGGTTTTCGGATTTGATGCACCAAAGGTTGTGGGTTCGAGCCCCATGCTGCTCGTTGGTTCGCTTTTTTGGGCGAAGAACGCAGCGGGCTCTGTTTTGCTGGCCGCAGACGGGCGGCAGAGAGGACAGGAGCCGGCTCGACGGAGAGAGCGACAGCGTGGCTGCAGCAGGCAGGGCGGCGGCAGGCGGCGGGCGGCCGCGGCTGCGGGCGCTCGGAAAAGCCGAAGACCTTGGGCGGGGAAGCAGCGGCTGACTCTGCCTGCCCGCTGGGCGAAAACATCCGCTCCTCCCGCGACACGTCGCCCGCTTTCTGCACCGCCGCTGAGACAACCACCCACCCCTCGCCACACACCAGCTGGAGGATCGCATGCGAACATCGAACAGTGATACATTTGAGTCCTAAATGTCGCTTGGGTATTGTTTCTAAGTTATGCAGCCCCCCCGCCTGCCTGCGCGAGCGCGGCGCGTTGATGACGTCGAATCCTCCGCTCCGTTCCTTTTGGACAATCCGCCGTTGTCTTTTAGTCCGCTGCCTGCATGCCGTACCTTCGTCTTGTCGTTCGTCACACATCATGCTCTTATCATGCCACTAATCCGTAACCGCGTACAGCAAGACCGTCTACGTCGTTCCATGGGGCCCGCAGTCCACCAATCACCAGCTTTCCTGGAAATGGAGGAAGGGGAAGATAAAAAAAAATAAGAAAGAGAAGGTAATGGGAGGCGCCAAAGGGCAAGAAATATGAGTACAAGATTAAACGCGTCCAAGCACGAAAAAGAAAAGAGATGCAGATGACAACCAACGAGACAACCATCAGGATATCCGAAAATTTAATAGGACATAGGCGTGCTGATTCTCCGATGGAGATGCAGTGATCCAAGATGGAACCCCTTTTTTCTCCTCTTTCCTGGACCGCTCAATCCCGCGACTTCACCTTCGACTTTGGGTTCTGGAGCTTCTCGATCATCTTCCGGGCCTCCTCTTCAGGCTCCGACTGGTGCAGGTACTGGCACAGTTCTTCGAACGAGACGGGCGCATTGCGCGCCTTCTTGCCGAGCAGCGCCTCCTTGAGGTGCGTCTCGTAGTGCGCCTTGCGGTTGTCGTTGCGGCTGAACCGCCGCCCGCACTGGGGCACTACGCAGGGGAACGGACGCTCCTTGCTGTGAGTGTTCTCGTGGCGCTTCAGGTGCTCTGGGCGAGCGAACGTCTTGACGCAGCCGTCAAAGCGACATCGTTGCTTCTTGGTCTCGCCCGAAGCCGAGCAGTACCGCCCGGACTTGGGGTCAACCTGGATGCCGGCTTGGTACTTGACCTCGACCTGGCATCCGTTGTGATGCGCGTCGAACGACTCCATCAGGTTGTTCGAGCGCACCTTCCTCTTGTTGATGCCACCTGCACGCACCTTGGATTCCCGGCGACTGTTCTTCCGCACCGGCGTCATGTAGTCGCGCAGGTTGTGCTTGGAGTCTCTGCGGTGGAAGTCCGAGTCACCCTCCTGCTTGATGTGTGTCTCCTCTGCATGGCCGTATCTGGAGGACGGACTGGTCGACGCGCTGTACCCGTCGTCGTACGAGCCAAAGCTGTCGTCGAAGCTGTCTGAGCGCATTTCGTTGTACTTGTCCTCGGCATCCATCATCGTGTCTTCGGGCTGCACCAGGTCTGGCGAGTGGTCTGGGTATATTGGGAGATCAAAGGCCTGGTTGGTCCCGACGGGCCATCCGTACTCCGGGTTGAATCCCGTACCAACTGGCGCGTACACCTCTGCAGCTACACCTGGCATGTTGAAGCCTGAGGTCGTGGTGTGCGATGCGCTCCATATCTCGGAGGAGCTGTAAATCTCAGCTGCTGGTTGTAATGACCTTGTTGCCTGGGGAGCCATTTGGGATTCAAACGAGGCTGTGAAATCGCGCGCGCCTGGAAGGATGTCGCTTTCGGACCCTGGTACCCGGAGGGCGTTGTTGGCAACCATGACCCAGCTGTTGGGGCGACTCTGAACTTCGGGCTCGACCAACCTGGGCTTGGCTGAGAAGCCTAGTTGCCAGGTCTCGGTGCTGTAGTCGTCGAGTTCATGGCCGTGGGCGTCTTGCGATGTCGAGTGCTCGAAGGGCAGTCCATTCTGCTGCGGGGGAACCACCATCCAGTCCTCGGACAGGTTTTCCCGTGCTGAGTGGGGAGTGGGAGGCATCTGCGCGTAGGAGAGTGACCCTTGGCTCGAGAAGCTGTGAGCACAAGAAGCGGACGACTGCATTGATGCGATGGAGTCACGACGACCGTCGTAGGCTGTGGAGGAGGGCGTCAGGTAACCTGAGCTCGGGTAGGCTGAGTTGGGCGGTTGGTGCATGTCCATTCCTTCTGACTTGAGGGATCCGTGGATGGAAGGTCTTGCCAAGGAGTCCCGCGGTCCAAATGCGCCTGATATGCCGTCAGCCTTGCTCGCGGAGATCAACATGGCCACGACTGACAGGAGCAATGAGGGGTACTATGGACAGGAATGATGGCTTTTCCCAGGTGGGCACCTGCTAAGGAACGTATGGGGCGAGGATAATTATGATGATATAGGGAGAGGGCGCGAGGGAAACGTAAGGGCCGGGGTGAGCGGGTTTGAGCCAGGGGCTCAACGTGTGCTTTTGAAGACAGAGGGGGTTCGGCAGACGCGGCCGGGGCGCCGTTGGCCAGACGTTGAAGTCATAAAGTCTACTCACCTCTGTGGTACATGGTTGCAGTTGGCGCGCGACTGTGTACGCGACTTGGGAAGGGCGTTGGAATGGTGGCCAAAATGTCGCGACCTAATCTGATATTCATCAAGCGGGCCTGTGACAGGTCCGGCGTGATGGAGGGTGGCGCAAGACGAAGGCTGGAGCGACAATCTCCCAACGAGAGCGCGGATTGTACGCTCGGTCTGCAAGGGGTGTCAGGAACAGGCCGAAGAGCAGCGGAAGCCTCGTCGAAGGCCTGACGGCAGGCTGGGCGAGTCAAGAGGTATTTGGGGCCTTCTTAGGCGAACAGGTCTCTTATGAGAGGCTAGTCTTCAGGACTCACCTTGCAGATCGTCAGCTGGGCGCGCCCGCGAATCCGGACGAAGAATTTGTGCGAGAGGAGAGGGTGGTGCGCGACTGCAACGTTAACTCACGAGCGCCTGCTTTTATGGAATGGAACGTTAGCTTCACGGGGATTGCGCCACGCTGCGTCTGCGCAGACCTCGCCCATGCCAGCAACGGCGAGCCCAGCTCCCCAGAGCACCACCAGTAGCTCGGCCGTCTAGCAGGCTGGCGGGCCGACAGAAGAGGGACCAGTCGGCGAAAAGCTAACCGCCCAGGAACAGACAGGCAGCTAAGATGAGGTACCGTACCGCGCCCCTAGGCCCTTGGGGCCGGACGGTGCGGACTGCCCGCGGCCCTGCTTGCTGCTGCCCTGCCAGCCTGCGCGCATATGCAGGCCTGGCGCTATTACTCGCATCGCAGTCTCCGCCAACGCCCTGCACCCCACACTGGCCTGGCCATTCCTCTCCGAGCCCCCAAGTCGCGCAATCCGGAACGCAGATCTCGCCTGGAATGGCAGGCTCGACTCCCAAACGGCGCCAAGGCCTGCTGTGCGCCACCGCGGAGGGCCTCTGGGATGCAAAGACAATCGTCAGAGCCAATGGCTGCGGCGGCAGCGCTGCACGAAAGCTTACCCAAAGCGGCCGCCAGGCTCTCGGGGGGAGCCGGCCAGGACAGATCGAGATCACGGGCGGACCAGGGCTCGGCAGCCGACAGCTTGACCAGATGCCAGCGCCCAGCTGGCGCCGCCAGGCCCGGACGGCGGCAGCGGACGGCGAGCAGCAGCAACCGCGGGCGAGCTCTCGGGGCCTGCTCGATGCGGCGCGCAGAGGCGCAGAGGCAGCGGCGGCGGCGGACCAGGCCGCCTAGCCGTCCCGGCCACGGCGAGCAAGAGGGCGGCCGCTTTGGGATGGACGGGGGACAGGCGGATCGGCCTGGTCGCACAACATATGCCTCTGCAGCTGGCAAATTGCACTGGCGGCCGCGACAAGCGACGCGAACCACTGCCCACGCCGGCCGGGCCAGCATCGGCAGCTTCGGCAGTCGCGGTGTTTGGGGTGTTTCGCGCTGGGCGCACAGCCGGGAAGAATGCATGATCTGACGCTGGCTGCGCGAGACACGCGGCGGCGGGCAGGCGGGCAGGCGGGCAGCGGGCAGCGGGCAGCGGGCAGCGGGCAGGCGGCGGCGAGCGGGCTGCCACAGCTGGCGCACGGCGGGGCCCGGCGGGGAGCTCGCGGCT
>RKSS01000701.1:77639-89507 GCA_009829855.1 Neofusicoccum kwambonambiense | reverse complement strand
GGGGGGGGGAGCATCCAAACGTACGGGTTCTTGTCCGGGTGGTACTTCTTGCTGAGCGAGCGGTATGCCTTCTTGATCTCGCGGTCGGAGGCGCTCTTCTCCAGGCCCAGGAGCTGCACGGCGGCTGTCAGCGGCCATGTTCCAGAGGAGCCGTCGAGCTAGCGGCTCGGGCAATGGCAGGGACGGCAGCTCGGACGCACCTTGTAGTAGTCCTCGACGCACAGCACGAGCAGCGGCAGTGCGCAGAGCAGCAGGAGGGTGCTGAAGAACAGCATGGTGTCGGGGCGTGGTCGAGCACTCGGGGTCGCGTGGCAGGCTGGAGGCAGGAAACGAAAGAAGATGATGTTGCGGCGCCGGGGGGAGCAGCCACTACATGAGTCCGGCAGGCGGTGCAATGGCGCGGTGCAGCACTGGGGAAGAGGCAGCGCGCCAGGCAGCGGATTAGCGGGCTTGCGGGAGAGCTGTGGGTGCGAATCGGCAGTGTGCCAGATGGCCTCAACATGTCGACGCCGGCTGAACCTCGCCGAATTGGCCTCGCCCGCCCTCGCCAGTCGCCGCCCTCGCCAGTCCTCTCCCGCTCTCCCCCGTCCGCCGTCCGCCCCAAACCGCCGGCCGGGTTCCAGCGCCGATCCGCCTGTCTGGCCCGCCGCGCCGGGTCCGCGCGCAGCTCCCACGCTCTCTCTCTGCTTGCTTGGCCGTGGCTGCCCTCGCGATGCGTGCGGAGCGCCGCTCTGACACCAAACAGACGACTTCACTTCACTCACAGATCATGTCAACATGCACGCAGCACCAGCCGATAAGAGAAGTGTATGAGAAGTGATTGCCCCCCAACTCCGCCAGACACGCCGTCCCATTCCCGGGCATCCAATCAATCCTTTCACCTGCGAACCTCGGTGAGCCTGGCCATGAGCGGGCTCTTCTCCCACAGCATGAAGACCCTCTGATCGAACCAGTCCGTCTTCTTGTCAACCAGCTCGAGGTCGAATCGGAAGAGCACCTTCGCCAGGATGGCACGCATCTCGGCATAGGCAAGGCTGGAGTAGGTGTCAGCAACCGCCCGAAAGCCACGGGCATCTGCGCACACTTACTTCTTCCCGAGGCAGTTCCTCGGCCCGTTCGAGAAGGGCATGAGGACCGCCTTCTTGTCGTTTGCGAACCGCGCGTCGTCGAGCCACCTCTCCGGAGCGAACAGCTCGGGCTCGGTGAAGTTCTGCGCGCTGTGGTTGGCCGCGTACTGCGACACGTACACCGCCGTCTGGTCGAAGAAAGCGTCAGCATGCGTTGTTTCCGTCAGCGCTCTTCGGCTGTCAGTCTTACGTTTCCGGGGACGTAGTGCCCGCTGACGGTGTCGCCGCCGTCGGGGACTCTGCGAGGGAAGCCCGTCGGCACCGGGGGGTACATGCGCAGGCCCTCGTTGAGCACCGCAATCAGGTACGGAAGGTGGTTGACCCGCTCGAACGTGATCTCCTCCTGGCTCTCGAACGCGCCGCGGATTTCCTCGCACAGCTTCTTCATGACGGCCGGGTTCTTCAGCAGCGCGTACGTCGTGCCCGACAGCATGGTGGCCGTCGTCTCGCTGCCGGCGATGAGGAAGAGGACCGAGTTCGACTTGAGCTCCTGCTCCGAGAGCGCCTTGCTCTCCGGCTGGTTCTGCACCGCCGTGACCACGTCGGCCCGCTGCGTCTCCGTCGCCAGCCGCTTGTCGACCTTCTCGGCCGTGAAGTTGAAGAAGATGACGTTGCCCGCCAGCCGGCCCTTGTGGACGATGGCGTTCCACGCGTAGTACGCCTTCTCGACGAGCGCGTAGTAGCGGAGCGCCAGCTTGGTGGTCAAGGCCCTCACGGACGCGAAAACGCCCCGCACAAGCGCGTGGTAGTCGTCGCTCTCCAGGCAGCCGAAGGACTGGCCGAACGTAAGGTCGCCGATGATGTCGAAGGTGGTGAAGTTGTAGTACCGGACCATGTCGACGTCGGCGCCCGCCTTGACCTTCTCGTGCAGCCGCTGGATCAGCAAGTCGATGTACCTCTGGATCAGCGGCTCCTGCTCCCTCAGCGCCTTGTCGGAGAAGGCGTGCGAGAAGACGCGGCGCACACGCGCGTGGTCCTCGCGCGTCGACGAGATGAGCGACCGCACGCCATTGGGAGGCGCCGCGTACCAGTGCAGGTCCTTGCCGAACTCGGCTTTCTTGGCGCCGCGGAAGCCGTAGATGTCCTGCCAGGCCGTGTCGCCGGAGATGAAGGACAGCTCGTCGGGGGCGATGCGGATGACCTCACCGTACTGCTGGTGCGCCTTCACGATCCTGTTGTTGATGTTCCCCCGCCACAGGTCGAAGACATACGGAAGCCGGCTGGCGGCATGCAGCCTGGGTCCTGGGTAGCTGCGAAGAGGGTGGAAGTAGATGTTGTAGATGGCCAACCCAAGCTGATACACTATAGCCTATGGCTGTAAGTCAGGATCCCCCCTCCCCACCAGGTGCGGAGCCAGCACTTACTGTTACTACGGCCCCTCCCAGCAGAGTGGGAATATTGTAGGGGGTGAGCAGTTGTGAGCCCTGAGCAAAATCCATCCTGGAAGAGATGCCCCTAATATTGCAGAAGAGATGCGGATTCCCAGGGAGAAAAGGCAGTCTGGCGGTCGAGCAAACTAAGAACGACAGAGCGGGCTTGACTCGCGATCTTTAAACAGGCAAAATCCAGACCCAAAAACCAAGCTTTTGTCCAGGAAATGGAGTCGATCAGAAGCGTGGGTAAGCTGACGCTGACGGGAGGCTATATATCCGGGCAACTTCACTGGCCACCAGAAAGAAGCATGCCCACAGACGTGGTCGGGGCGTCGCAAGTGGTAAGCTCTAGCAGCCTTAGCGTCGGACTTGAGACTCGAAGGGCGAGTGCGCGCGAATCGCCCTACTTACCCAAACCAGCAAGCGATTCGCGCAGCAGAAGCGGCTTTGCGGAGCTCCCTATCGGCCGTTGGCCTCACGGGCCGAGATGTAGGCAGAGCGTGCGGAGTCGGACAGGGAGCAGCCGCGTCCGCGGCCGAGGAGAGAGTGCGGACGGTCGGATATAAACGGACCTCACCTCGCACGAACACAAGTCGCCGCCGTATAGCCGGTTTCGTGTTGCAGCTGCGGGGCGCATCAGTGGAGCGGAGACTTATATATGCAGCTCGCCGCCCAAAGCATCGGGGCGGAGGAATCGAGCTCCCCGAAAGCTCCACGGAGAGGGCGGCACGAGCGAACGCCCCGGACGTTTCGCCCTTCTTGCCAAGAGCAACTCACTGGCGCGCATCGAGCCCCCCGAACGGTACTGGCAAGGGTCGAGCGCGGCCGCAGAGCTGCAGGGTGTGCGCAATCCAGGGTTGCCCGCGGGCGAGATCTGGCCCAGCGCAGAGGAGGTGCCAGAACCAAGGCGACGCGCCGCCGTAGCGCCGCCGCTGGCCTGAGGGGCGATCGGGAAGGTGCTCATCGCGCTGGGGCAGAGGAGGCAGGCATCAAGGATTAGCCGCCCTTCCGGAACGGTCATCTCTAACCACTTTATTTTTGGGGTGCCTCGATGTCAGCGACGCAAAAGGCGGTGGCTGTCACCTGGCGCCTGCGATGCTGCACACGTCTCATGTGTACACCGTCCGCGCTGAAGGATCAACTGGCGTGTCTCGCGGACCGCAAACCTCCGCAATGATCGACGGTGCAGCCATAAGCAGGACTCTTGAGGGACGCGTTAGCGCTGACGGAATCGCCCTGTCTCCTCGCTCTCCGTAGGCCACGGCCTCGCCGAAGAACCGAGCACCCTGGTCGCCTCGTCATGCACGATGAACTCACTCGTCTTCCGCAAAGGCGCAAAGTTGCGATACTTACATGGCCACGCGCCAGGTCTCCCAACAAGGCAGCAGTGATCGAGCCGATGTGTGAGCCAAGAAGGATAAATGGAGATTAAGGATGTGCACCAAGGAGAAATGCGAACTCTGTTTAAGCGATTATGGCCCTCGACCCGTAGCACCAAGGACCTGTCGTTGCAATAGGGCTGACTCGACTGACTCGCCGCGCCCGACTGCAGAAAAGCTTGTGATGTCCTCCAGGGCTGTGGCGCACCGTCGCCGTGTTCCTGTCCAGACGCGTCCGGAGCGCGACCCCATGGCGGGGCCGCCCGCGCTCCGCGTCGCACAGATCTGGTCGAGAGTTTACCAACTGGGCGAGCGCGTGCTCTCCGCTTCCTTCCGCCTCCGCCCGTTGGTGGCAAAGTTTAAAAGGGCGTCAATTACTCGATGCTTCGCAGCTTTTCTTGGCCCGTTTAGGTTACGTCCGAACCCCGCCACGGACATTTTGCATCCGAGCGCCGTTCAAATGCCGAGTGGTTCCGCTGAGATCAGCGTGGCGCTTCTCATGTCACAGTTCAAAAAAGACCGCTTCGTCTTGACACAACGGACGTACCCAGACAGACGTTCATTGGTGCTGTGAGGCCGGGCCTCAACGGTTCTCACATAAGCTTTCCCGTGCATAAATGCACGAGCACGCTCGAGCCATGGTACGTGTAATCAGTGGGCTCTCGGTTGCTTGTTGAAGGGGTTGCTTCATCTCCCGAGGCTGAATAACATTTATGATGTTTACTGAACGAAATTACTACAGTGCGTAGGTGAACTCCGGATTCTCCTTGTCCGTAAGGTCAAGCCATCTGCGTTACAAAGTCAGCAGCACATTCTCTACAGTCCTTGGAATCGAAGACTGATTCGACTTACTCTTGGTTCTCGAGCTTCACGTATCCCGGGGCCGCTCTCACCGCCGCCTTCTTCTTGTTCTGCCGCCTGCAGTACCAATAGATAAACAGGAGATCGACCAGCGCCAGGCCGTAGCAGACAAGAATCGTGATTTCGGCCGGCAGGTAGTTGTTGTTGCGGAAGGTCTGCGGTCCAATAATGTTCCCGACGCAGTAGCCGATGAGATACATGGCAGCCACCGTGGTCTTCTTGGTATAGCCGGCCACGTTCGTCGAGATGAGAGACAGCAGGGCGACAAACGGCGTGGCCGTGGACTGAGTCAGGTAGTATCCAATGAGACGGCCAACGTTCATGCTCTCGGGCAGTCCGATGATGAGAGCCATGCCGAGAATGCCGAGGAGAAGACCGGAGGTGGAGACCAGAATGCGGCAGCCGTACTTGTCTCCGATATAGCCACAGGCCACCAATGTAACAATCTCGACAGCACCACCGGGAGTGCCATAGAGGAGCGACTGCTCAGAGGTGTAACCGAAGGACTGGATCAGGAGAGAGAAGAAGTTGGTGACACCACCTAAAGAGGGTCAGATTGAGTTTTGACACGGGTGTCGATGCCGCTTACCATTAGGGATGTCTGCAATCAGAGCATACCAGAAAAACGCCCAGACCATGGGATCCGTCAGAGTCTCCTTGACCTGGTAGAGCTTCCAGTGCTTGTTGCCAATGCCCTGTTGATTGACACGGATGCGCTCAAGAGCCAGGAGGCGTTCTTCCCGAGTCAACCAGCGGCAATTCAACTGGTTGTCCGGCATGATGAACAGGAAGACGACGCCAACCAGCGCGGTGAGGACACCGGTAACGAGGAAGATGATTTTCCACGGCGCAATGGAAGATCCGTGAATTGCAGTCCCGCGAGCAATTCCGTACGCAACCAGACCACCCACAATCTGTACCGACAGTCAGCGCATAGGCCAGGGAAGGTGTTCTGAACTTGGTACCTGAGCAACGCCGTTGAAACTGAACCAAATACCGGTCCTCAAGCCCTGCTCCTTCTTGGTGTACCATTGGCTGGTAAACAGAGCAAAACCTTGGATGCTAAGTCAGCCTCTTGCTCATCCCAGATTCCAAGGAACGTTGCCATACCGGGCGTCACAGCAGCCTCGAAAAGGCCAAGGAAGAAGCGCACCGCCACAGCGCCGCTGAAGTTCTCGACGGTTGCGAACAATGCCAGAACAGTGCCCCACATAATGATGTTGAAAGCGGAGTACTTTCCGAGCGGGAAGTACTGGAGCAGACGATTCGTCGGCCATTCCCAAGCGAGGTAGCCAAAGTAGAACCTAATCACGACATAAGCATAAGCTCTGGAATGGGTCGGAGCTAGCCTTACATGGAACCCAACCAGCTGTATTGGTCCGAGCTGATGCCAATGCCGCCCTCCGACTGGGGCTTTTTCAGCCCCATGACGGACGCATAGCTGATGGTCGTCTTGTCCAGGAAGTTGAGGCCGTAGACGATGCAGAGAAGCTTCGCGACATGCAGGTCAGCACTTAAATACTCCACGGGCGGCGCGGGGATCGACGCACCGGCATCAGATGCCAGTCAATCTTGCGCAAGAGGCGGGCGTTCGTGGCCTCGTCGATTTCCAGAACCTGGCCCTGGTAGCTGGCGAACGCCTTCATGGCGGCGTCGGCATCGTGACTGTGCTCGAGGATCTTCTCGGTGACGCCCCCGGCGGTCATGCTGCCGCTGCCGATGGCGTCCTCGGAGATGCCTGGGATGGGCTCCTTCTCGACGTCGGCGTGCTGCTTCGGCGAGTCGGCCATGGTGGTGTCGCGCGCGGCCTGGGCGTCGGGCTGTGGCGGTTCTGCGAGGCCTGGGCGGCAGGTTTAAAGGACGCGCACCTGGCGGCCAAGGTGCGATAAGGCGGCGGCGCAGACAAGCATTGGGCTTCTCGGCGATAAGAGGAGTGGCCCGTCTTGGGAGTCTTGGAGGCGGATAACGACGAGGGTCCTGAGTAATGGCATTTGCGCGGCATCGAGCCTCGGCGGCGGGCCATCCCACGTTTGTGCACGATCGGCTGGGCGAGGCGGCACGGTCGAGGCCGATGATACGGCTGCGCGATGGCGGGATTGCGGGGTCCAAACGGCGCGTCTCTGGCGGAGCCGAGAAGGGCAGGTCTGCTCTCACGTGTCCGCGCCAGACCCGCTCCGCCGCGCAATCCGTCATCTTCACCATCTCTCGCCATCGCCTGCCCGTATTCATCAGACGCGTAGCTCTCTTCTGTGCATCCGTGACGCCGCCCTTCGGAACTGCCCCGAGGATGCCGAAGGACTCTGCTTCTACCATCGCATTCTGGTTGAGATCAACCAGCAAACGCTGAAACTACCTGCGATGATCGGTTCCATTGAAGAGAGTGTGGATACCGCTGGTTTGCCATCTCAGACATGCTTGTCTCGAGTCTAAGCCATATATCCACCTCTTTCCTCTCCGCAATGCTTGATTCTGCAGCCTCTCTCTCTCTCTCTCTCTCTCTCTCTTTCTCTTCTCGTAGCCATATTTTTTCCCCAGATGTCTCCATAACCCGGGGCAATGACGGCATGGTTCCGTAGCACAATAAGAATAAGCTCCAGTTTCCGTAGGCCAGGACTCAAGCCAAGATATTCGAAAGCCTGCGTCGCAGCCTTGTCGTAGAAAAGGCTGCTTTTTAGAACGCCCGCGTGGTAATCCTTGCTGCGGTATTTATACTTGGGCAGTCGCATCTCCCGCCTCCGTTAAATATCCTCAGAACTATCCAACTTCGTCATCGACTATATACACCGGGTAGTTTGACTTGGGCTACATTACCGGATGGAGATGTGCACGGTGATGTGGCGTAGGTACTGGAAGTGTGTCGGTTGGACGTTATGCAACCACACCGCCATCATCTGGAAGCGGTTGGCGCAAGAGAAGCGGAAATGGTGCCCGCTGTAGAATAGCTTCGCAATCTTACCATAGAGCTTCTTGCGCAGCCGCACCAGCCGCACCTTGTGCTTGTACCTGGCGTACGATTGGAGTATCGCGAATCGTACTACTCTAGTAGTGGCTCGCCTACCATACTTCGGAGCCCCAAAGCTCAAAGAAGCCGTCTGAAGCGAGGTGGTCTAGGTGCACGTATAAATTCAAGCGGATCTCATCAGGAAGGTCGTCGGTGAAGCTGAGAGTTTGAAAGGTCAGTACCGCGCTGACAATTGTGCAGGGGAGGCCGCGCTTGCAAACTCGCGCGCGAAACTGCGCTCAACGTAGAGACACCAATACATTTTGTATATATTTTGGACGGCCAGGATTGAGTGAGAGGCCCAGGCGGGCTAAGGGGATTCAAAGTCAGTCAACTTTGCAATGGCTTAATAGCCGAGACGAAGAAGACCAACGTACTCATAACCACTTGAATTGTTCTCTAAAGACGTGATACAAAAAGCTAATCAAGCTGTTGATGCATGCTGGGACAGGACTTGGCTCGAGAAGTCTCACTGCTGCGAAGTTGGGATGGGAAAAGTCGTGAGCGGCTGTCCTCAAGAGTTCTTGTGCCCATAGAACTGGAAGACTACATCCCTTTCGTTTACCCAACTCCATCATACTTGATAGCCTAACATATTTGGGGGTTGGAATCCAATTCACCCTAAAGCTTACCGGTGTCGGCGGCTGTGTTGGTTCCAGCCACCTCTGGAGGTGTTTTGGAGCTACGGACTTGTAGAACCCCATGAACCACAGACTCCCCCGGATGATCGGATGACCATTAACACGGAGAAGATATCTAATCTTCTCATATTGGTGTTGGGACCAAAATCGGTAAAAAAGCAGACAGCGGTACGCAAGCGGCAATCATGCTCAGAGCCGCAGAGAGCCCAACATTTCCAATGTCGGATTGTCCTATTCGACGGCCTGACTTTCCATACGCGGCTACCTAGGAAGTTTAGGTTGTTCAGCAACCTGTAAATGTGTAGATACTAGTGGTGAAGTGGTTGCGGACCGGAAAAGGCACCCTCTAAGCACCAACCCGGTGTTCTGCCAGCTGTATCACGAGCCTAGGCTGTCACATCCTCAAACAAAATGTGCACCCGGTGTCACACACGCCAGAAACCTACCTGTATACCCGAGAATACAACCCGGGCCCGGCACAACCGTATCCGAAACCCCCCTCGGCCACCTATATAAACCGCCCTGCCCCTCGCCCCCAGCTCCTCTTTTCTTCTTCAGCTCTCTCTGCCTTTTTGGCTAAGATCAAGTGAAGTAGCTGTTCTTCTTAGTTTAATCGCTAGGACGTGCCCACGGGTACAAAGTGATTAAACCAGTTTTTGGAACCCGGTCGGCGGCCGCTGAACTCCGTTCATGTCGCTGATCACGGTGTCGCCAGTATTGCACTGTTTCTGGCTGACGCGAACATCTTCTCACTGAGTTTCTTTCGTTTTGCCTCCCAGCATGACTGGGAACAAGAGGAAGGAGATTAGCTTAGCCTGCCTGGTCTTTGGCTGGTACTGTTGGGGCGCGCTGGCTGATCCTGATTGGCATCTGTTATTATCTGTGCTTCTGTGTCATGGGAGGGTTACGCATAGTGCCTTCAAAGCGGCGCCATGGTGTTGCAGTAGCCGCTTACTCAGGCCAGCGGCGCTGCCGCTCGGACGCCACCACAGTGTCGCGCTCCAGCTCCTGTCCTTTCTTCCGGATCTTCAAGCGCAGCGCGCAGAAGCACTGGTGCTCTTCTTGCGCGTGCTAAGCTTCACGATACTATGGGACAGACTCTGTGCCGCCACATATGCGCACCTCCATCTCGCGATGCCTCGTTTGGTGTTGCAACACGCGCAGCGGTGGCGGCGGAGCCAGCCCTGAGCCAGACCTGCACCGCCGCCCGCTCACTGCGCCATCCTTCGCCGCAGACTGCTCCACGCCTTGGGCTACCGGTCTCAATTTCTTCGTCTCGATCCACTCTTCCGACGCGGCAGCCCGCGATGCGCGGCACTGGTTGGCCCCAGACCTTCTGGGCTTGCGACGGCCATGACTCCGCGCCACCGGCCACCCTGCGCGCCACCTCTACCACCACGACCAGCTCCGCGGCCCTTCTGGCCACAGTATTCATCACTAGCGCTGCCCTAAACACGCACACAGCCGCCCATCACTCGTGATTTGCCCTTGAGCGTGCAGGATGCAGCCGGGCGGCGCGGCAAATCCTGCTCAAATCATCTGCGACATTCTTTTCGAAGCACTGCAAGAATCGAGGGCTTGTCGAATGAAGATTTGGGACATTCATCCGGACTTGGGAGATGTTGTGCGGCGTCGGCGGTCTTCCCAATGCGAATAGCTCAAATCCCTACTCGCCAGGAGCTTCCGGCGCGCGCTCTACTTCGCAGTATGATCCCCGCACACAGTAAGAGCAGTACCATCCTGGAGCTACTCCGGCACGTCGCGAGTCGTGAGCAACAGATAATGTCCCCGAGCATTTCCCTGGAGAGCTCTTTTGAGCGGCAGTACCCTGATTACGCCTGAGCCTCCAGCCTCCGACGCGACGAACGGATTAGAGACATGAGCAGAGGCGGGCGGAGTGGATGGGATTCTGCGAAGACAGGAGCCCTGTCGGACCAGCAAGATGCAGCTAAAGGATAGTGCGTTGACGCATAAACGCCGCTAAGTCACTTATCTCTACTTACCCAACGCGTACACCAGCAAGCGCGCTACACGCGGGCCGTCCCACTCGTTCCCGGGTACATCCGCGGCCCTCACTTCCGCCTTCTGCACCGCCCTTCCGCATCGAGCACAAAACACAGACCCCTGTCGAGCGCGGTGCGGACCACCTCGCCTCGCACGCGCACTCCAGCACTGTGTATCTGGCACAGCGAGCAGAGCACGTCAGCACGTTAATTCCCCTCATCCGCGCCTCCTGCAATGCCGCCGTGCAATCTCCCCCACCCTTCCAGAAAACCTCCTCATCACGGCCCCTGTCGAGGATCTCAGGAAGGAAGAAAAAAACTCTTTCCCGCCCAACTGACCGGTCGTCAGCAAACGACGTTGTGATCTGCAGACACGGTTACATCGCCATGACATAACCCACCTCCCCTCCCACCCATTTGCTCGCGAAACGGCCGTGCGCGGCAGACAGACAGACGGACGGCCGGGGAGCGGTCTGCGCTCCCTCGCGCCTCCACACGGACCCCTTTTTTTCCCTCGCGGCGGAGCGGTCCCCACTCTATCCCACGCACTGATCCACCGCTTCCGGCGCGGTGTCCCGGCGATGCCACGAGTCGGGAGGGGACGAGGAAAGCACGGTGCCAGGGGCATGTCTGCCACAAACGTCCCCACTTTCGCCGAAAGGAAGGAGGACCCATCTGGCAATGCACGGCCGTGACGTTTTATCCGCGCGCTCTCTCTCTCTTTTTCTCTATTTGTCTCAAACAAACGTGGAACAGGCGAACTAGAACTTAAATCGTCATCTCGCCTCGTCGTCGTCAGTTGCTTGCGGCGACCTGTGCGCCAAGCGAAGGAACACTTGCAGAAGAAAAAGAAATCGATATCACCCGTGCGTCCGCCCATCCAACGGCTTTCCTTCCCCCTTCTCGAAGGCTTCGAGAAGATTCAGGATCCCCGATCGGCACAGCACACTTATTGGCGCAATCTCGATTCGAGCGAGCAGCGCGGCACGGGAAGAACGGGCGACATGGCGCGCTCCCGCCGGTCCATCCAAGTGGCCGGGAAGGGGAGAGCAGAAGAAGAAAGGAGGCGCTTTGGCGGGGGGAGAGCGTCGTGGTCCCTCATCTCCGGCGCGCATCGTCATCATCGGGAAGAGATCTCACTGGGAAGCAGGTGGGATCTCGATATCCCGATGAACGGACATCGTGGTGCTAAAGGAGGAGGGATCAGGGGTGGTTGGGAGCAAAGATCCCTTCCCATCCAACTGCCGGCCACGTCGCCCGCCGGGTGTAGAGTGGTTACCGCAATCCAGGCAACCGGGTGTGACCCTGCCAATAACGGGCGCACACGCCAACTTAATAGACCACAACCGCACTTGCATTTCGAAGGAAATTTTTCCGGAAGTTTTTGTTTAACATTTTTGATATTTTGACAATTTATATCTGTTTGTTTGTGGTGTTTGCTTTCTCCGTGATGTGCCGGACTTCTAAAGCCAAACGATGAGAG